>JAHWFP010136529.1:562-13702 GCA_023313725.1 Lithobius niger | reverse complement strand
CCCAAAATGAAGAGAAACCCGGCAAAAAGTCATAAAAATAATAGGGTAGTCAGCCATAATTTTTTTTGTAGGGGAAATTCGTCCCCCCTTCCTAAAAAAAAAAATGGCAACGAGGAGATGCTCCTCACGTTCTCCCCTGTGGGCACCACTGAGGCAAATAAAAATTCTTTTTTAAAGATTGAACACTATTTGGTTTTCTTCCCCCTGATTTTATACAGAGTAGTTAGGTAGTGCCGCTTTACCTGCCGTACATAGAAATGCAACCAGGTTAGAACGTAAAACATTATAATACTTACTCCTAATGTTCAGAACAATAAAAACTTTCTTGAAGACACTTATAACGTCCGAGACACTATCATGGATCAAACGATTCATGCTCAATAATAAATACATCTTCGATTGGGCAACTTAAATTTGTCGTCTGAAGGGTATAGCAGCCAACCTTTATTCAATTCTCGGTTAAAATTTGATTTACGTCAAGTGTCATTGGTGACAAGTAGTTTCAAAGTTTTTTCTTTTAGCCATTTCGGCATGACCACCACGTATTTACTATGGTAACGCGCGTCCGCTACAGGTAGAGAATGCATCCATTTCGATGCACGCGCCTCAGACGACGTCATCGCGCAGCGCGGCCAGCTTTCTCTTGCTACAGCATGAGCGGTAAACACACTATCCCATTCCAGCCACTATAGACAAGCTACGAATCGCTAAGCAAATAGGAAACAACTTAATGATAATAAAGTCCTGACATCCTTAAACAAACAGGAATCACCTGTAACATATTCTACTTAGTATATTACCATCCTAGATGGTATTTTATGGAAATATGATGCAAACTACTCAACAGAAGTTGGTGTCAACAGGTAAGTGGCCCACTAAAAACGCGCAAAAATGTGTTAGTTATTCATCCAAGATTCTACTATCAAGCACAGTTTTACGATGATTTAAGCTGCTGAAATTAATTTTTTGTTCAAAGACCTCTAAGAATTCATCTCAACTATCGCATACCCCTGGAAAAGGTAAAGTAGATGACAATATCAAGTGATTTAGTGATCTCTGACGATTTTTGAAAGGTAGTCAGTATTGAGCAATCAATATAGCGGTTCCGGTACCGGTTCCGATACCACGGAACCGTACTCAGAACCAGAATCGGTATCGGAATCGGTACTCCACTAGTCAACCAGTATTTTAAGTTTGTGCCCAAAATGGCTTCAATCGTTTCTCCACTTAATAACCTGTTAAAGGAAGATAAACACTAGTTGTGGAGCGATTTTTGCGAGAAAGCTTTTCAAAGGTTAAAGTGAGTATTTCTGAATAGTGGCGTGCTTGCTCATTACGACGACAAATTATCGCTGAAGCTTCGGTGCGATGGATCGCCTTATGAGGTGGGAGCTGAGTTGTTGCACGTGTTTCCGAATGGGGAAGAACACCCAATACCTTTTCCCTCTCGAACCCTAACTACAGCGGAAAAGGGCTATGCTCAGATAGATAGAGAAGCCTTGAGCATTATCTTTGGTGTAAAAAGATTTCACCAATATGTGTTTGGTAGGAAATTCACACTATGTATTGATAATCAAGAGTTAACCTGGATTTTCAACCCAAATAAGGCCATACCAGTCATGGCCGCAGCAAGAATACAGAGATGGGCTCTGTTTCTAAATGGCTATGTGTACGAAATAGAGCACATAAAAGGCTCTGAAAATGTTACTGCGGATGTACTGCCTAGACTACCCCTAACAAACTGTAAACAAACTAAAATTGAAAAAGATACAGTACAGGTCATGAGTTGAGACAAATTGACTGTATTCCTGTTTTACCATGCCAGTTAGAAAATTGTACTCTACAAGATCCAGTACTCTCTAAAGTTTTGAAATATACTAGTTTGGGGTGGCCTGAAAACGAAAATGTTGAATTAGAGTTAAAAGCTTATGAATGTAGAAGGAATGAGATCAGTGTTGAAAAAAATTGTCTATTTTTGGAGAGCCGAGCAGTAATACCCACTATTTTGCGAAAGCAAATCCTAACAGAACTGCATTTAGGACACAGTGAAATTGTGGGAATGAAAGCTTTGGCTCGTTTCCATGTTTGGTGGCCTAAGTTGGATCAAAATTTGGAACATCTCGTAAAAGCTTGTGACAGCTGCCAACAAGATCGTGAAGAAAGTCGACAATCACCAAAAACTGTGTGGCCCTGGCCTAATGCGTGTTGGGACAGGCTACACGCGTATTTTTGCGCTCCTGTGGAGGGTAAAATGTATTTGGTAATAATATGTGCATTCTCTAAATGGCCGGAAATTATAATAATAATAATAATAAAAGATTTAGCCCAAAGGACAAGGAGACAGGCAGGATACAAGATCGCTAACGCCGTTCACGGCAGTGGTGTGGTTAATAGGTTCATTTGAGAAATTTGGTAAGGGGTTGGTTAATGACTAATCATCGAAAGGCTCAGACAGATGGGGCGGACACCGCCTCCTCACTAGGCGAGTTCCATGGCTCGATCACCCGAAGAGCGAAGAAGTTTTTTCTGATCTCGGAATTTGGGGTAGCACCAGACAGCTTGAAGGAGTGACCCCTAGTACGAGTTGATGCCGAACTATCAAAGTGAGGAACATCAATGGGCAACAAACCCCTGACGATTTTAAAGGTTAAAGTCAAGTCGGTCCAGAGACGGCGCAGACCTAATGGCTGTAGGCCAAGCGGTGTCAAGCGGTCGACATGAGGAACGTCGCGGAGGCCGAGTATACCACGTGTAAACTGTCGTTGCACCGCCTCGATACAATCGATGTCTTTAAGTAGGAACGGCGATCAAATTGGGCTTGCATACTCAAGTAACAGAAAACCATAGACTTTGAAAGCCCAAACCAAACTAGCGATTGAAGATTTAGTGAAGCAACGTTTCACAATTGCCATGCGACGATATGCCAAAGCCGAAATCTTCGCGCAGTGTAATGATGATTTAAGATCCTTGGCCATCCAAACTCCCAGATCTTTTACCATGGTTAAGGAGTCGAGAGAGTGGGAATCCAAATAGTAGTCAAACTCTGGGTTGCAGTCGCCGATGTGCAGGACACCACATTTGCCATGCGACAATGGAAGCTGCCAAGTCATGGACCAGTTGAAAATGTTTTCGATGTCTGATTGTAATAGGAATCCTTCCTGGAACGTGATAATTTTAGAACTTGATTTGACGTCATCAGCAAATTTGTAGCACGGTCTGTCATCACTGGAGATTGAAGGCTGTAGGTCATTTATGTAAATGACAAACAACAGTGGCCCTAAAATGGAGCAATAATAAAATTTATTGTATGAACTCTACAACTTCTGAAAGCACCATTAAGGTGCTACGTAATTTGTTTGTTAGCGAAGGGTTACCACGTGTGCTAGTTACAGACAACACAGCTCAGTGGACCAGTTCAGAATATTCGACATTTAAGAAGAACAATGGCATTGAGCACATAACTGGGGCTCCATACAATCCTTCTACGAATGGTTTAGCCGATAACCTGGTTCGGAATTTTAAAAGGTCGCTAAAAGCTGAAATGAATAGTGGTGCCACGCAAGAGCAAGCGCTGGCAAGATTCCTGCTCGCGTACCGTATCACACCGCATACTACTAGTGGCAAGAAGCCGTGTGTTCTCCTAAAGGGGAGGGTACTTCGCTCTGCGCTGGACTTATTAAAACCAAATTTACGGGGTACTGTTGAAAAACGACAGTTCTCGGAAATGAAGCCTTACCAAAATAAAAGCAGAAAACAAAAGTTTCTACCTGGAGACGTTGTCTGGGCAAGAGACTTCCGACCACGTGCTAAGCATCCTTGGCGAAAATGTGCTGTAAAGTCAACTGGGAAGCATGGGATTTACCTGATCGCTCCAGGGGATTCTCCCTTGGAACAGTGGTGCCGCCACTATTCGCAGTTGAAGTTGGCCATTCCCTCGCTAAGGCCTGCTGAGAACAATCCGAGATCACTCGAGTCGGAGCTTGTGATCCCGGCCAGTTCCCAGTCAAAAGTTCCTCTTGAGTCTCATAACAGCGCTTTAACATATGATTCAAGGAATTTTTCTAGGAGAAGTTTGGGAGTGAGTTATCCAGTCAGGATGCCGACAACACCAGAAGTTCAATGGAAACAGCGCCATGGGTCTGGTAGACTTCTTCAAACCACACACACGAGAACATCATCTGCAGGGTCGCCAAGGGTCCTGCCAGCTTCATGTTCTCCTCTTGTTGTGAGAGGCTTGACTTGTTCTCCTCCTGTCGTGGGAGGCTCGACTTGTTCTCCTCCTGTCGTGGGAGGCTCGTCATGCTCACCTCCTGTAGTGGGAGGGCCTACAAAATATTCCAAACGGAGACGACAGTCTGGTTCGCCTCCAATGCAACCACAAACTTCTGGTCCTGCTGAGAGTTCAACAAGATCCAAGTGGATCAGAAGACCACCAAAACGCCTGGATCTGTAGGCTGGCCACCCAGATAAGATTTTGGACATTTCTTTTTTTTTTCCCAAGATCTTTTTCTGAAAATTGTAAATAGTGTACATAATTTTGTAAATAGTACTTTTTTCTCTTCTTCAAGAACCTAAATGATTTAGATTCTTAAAATGATTGAAGTAAGAAAAAAAAAATGTATATTGAGAAAAATATTTTCTGATGAAAAGATTCGGTCACACCAGAATATGGTGTAAGGTGTGCCAGACAATTTTTTTAAGGGGGGAGACTGTAGTGTCTTGACCTAGTCACGGATGGTGCCACCATCCGTACAATCGTAAGATGCTTGTATGTCGTCAGGTGATGCTTGATCAGCTGACAATGTTAATAAAAACATGATCGCACTTCCGATCATGGTCAGTCATCAGAAACCTTGCGTCAGAGTTGTACCTTCTAATTAGTACTTCAGTATACCACAATCTGCTTCTTAGTCTGATCTACTATCGGATCAATGACTGGTTTGAATATCTTTTGTAAGTGTTCAGATTCTGTCTGCTTTTCCAATTTTATATTTTGAAATTTTTGTTTCAGCCTTTTTTTTCGAGCCTCGTACTGATCGACCTCTTTCTGGGGTTTGCCTCTCTTATTTTTAGTTTTAGTAGACATGACGTTTTAGTACTTTATGAAATAATGTTTACGTCAACAAAAAACACCTACGACAGACAGACGTACGTTAATGTCAATTGTTATGTTTTGTAGACCTTACTTAGATGTTGTTGATTATGGATGGCTGATGGATGTTATTGGTTCGACATAAATAGATGAGAGGGAAACAAGTTACTTAAGCGCTAGTTTGGCTCATGCTGACTACGACCAAGATAGGTCGGTGTGTCCCTAGGTCGCATCTATATTTATTAATCTGGAGTGCACCACGTAGAGATCAGTGGTGCTGATCTTAATACATAACATGCCCTTTTTTTTAAATAGCTGAGGGCTTGCATTTTAAAACACAATCTGAATCGGCTACATGAATAAGCAACTGAAATAGGCCTATGTAAACAAACAACTTAAATTTAAACAACACTGACTTTTCAACTTGCAAATAGGCTACTGAAACAGGCCTATGCAGACAAACAGCTTTAAATTTTTAAAATACTGACTTTTTCAACATGAAAACACTTTTAGCCTAGAGTTCTTTCACTCAAACCAAGTGTTATTTTTTTTTTATTGTTCATTTAATTACCCACTGTCCATACATTTCTGGACGAACAACGACTCGACCTGATCGGGTAACCCCTGGTTGCTGCACTCGATTTTGAGGATGAGGGGGTTGCACTGGAACTCTTCTTGTTGATAATAGTCCTCGGCTGTTGGCACGGTGACTACTCGATCATTTTCATTTTCAGTGAGATGGAAACGGTTGCGCCGGTATTCATAACCGTTTTCTCCGGATATGATGTAGGAACGTGGTTGTGGCCCCACTGTTTTCACTTTCTCTTTTTCCCATTTGTCGTTCAGTTGGTACCATACTTGTTGGTTTACAGAAAGTGGTGGAAGCTCCTTTGCATGCTCATCACCATGTTTGTGTTGCTGCTGTTGACGAAGAATAAGTTGTCGATTGAATTCGGTGCAATCAAACTGTGGCTGTAATGGCTGTTGTGTTGTTGGAATCAGAGTTCGCAGTCGCCGACACATTAGCATCTGTGATGGTGAAGGCAGTCCATTGCTTGGAGTATTCCTGTAAGCCATGAGCACCGCATGCAAGTCTTGTCCAGTTTCTGTTGCTTTTGTTAAGCTATTTTTCAAAGTTTGAATGCAACGTTCCACTTGACCATTTGATCGTGCAAAATTTGGATTACTTGTGTGTATCACTATGTCCCATTCATGATTAAACTGTTTGTATTCTGCAGAATCGAAAGGAAGTTCATTGTCGGACATGACCTCTTACGGCAGACCCCACCTTGAATATATCGGTTTAAGTGCATTAATTAGGGACCTAGCAGTCGTTGACTGCATTTGATGTAGATCCACAAATTTAGAAAAATAGTCAATCACTACAACATATTTCAGATTACGTAAAGTGAAGAAATCGATTCCCAGCCTTACCCACGGATGGTCTAGCAATTCTCTGTCATGAAAAGATTGCTTCTGGTTTTGTCGTTGGTGCTGTTGACACGTCAAGCAGTTTGTGACCATTTCTGTTATGTCTTTGTTGATGTTAGGCCAAAAAAGCGACTGACGGGCAAGGTTTTTACACGAAACAATGCCACGATGTCCAATGTGTACTTTTTCAAGGGCGTCACGACGACATGTTGATGGACGTACTAATCGCTGGTCTCTGCATAACAATCCATCCTCATAGTATAGTTCCTCTTTGAAATCCCAATACGGCTGTGCTTCTCGCTGCACGCTGGCTTTGTGATGTGGCCATCCCGTTTGTATGTACTGGATTACAACTTGAAGTGTTTCATATTTGGCGGTTTCATGTTGAATCTGCTTTAGTTTTGGAGTTGAAGCTTGCACAAGTAAAGACACATTAGTCATAAAACCACCATCTGTTTCTGATGTGTCCACAGTTTTGTTGTTTTTGGGTGCTCTGGAGAGAGCATCAGCAACTGTTAGGTGTTTTCCAGGCACATAGGTTAGATGCACTTCATAACGTTGTAGCCGTAGCATTAGGCGTTGCAATCTTGGAGACCTTTGCTCATAGGGCTTGTTCATTAGTCCTATTAACGGCTTGTGATCTGTTTGAACCTCAAATGAACGACCATAAATATAATAGTAGAAATGTTCACACGCGTGTACTGTAAGGAAATAATTAATGGCTTAATTAATATTCATAACAGAAACAATACAATTAATTAATTGGAAACATATTTGCATAATATCATACATTTATTAAATGCATGAGCCGGATATTTATCCAGATAGATCAAAACGACTCCAGATAGTAAATATAATTGTGAGTCCTTCTTCAAAAACGACCGAGAGGCGGCAAGATCATTTGAACCTGAACAAGTGTAGTTACACCTATTGTTAGAGTTTAAAAGAGGCATTACCAGTTGACAATATTTACGACCGTTTCGTAGAACCTAAATGACTTTCCAGAAGTAGATTGAATTACGATAAGATCGTCGCTCGTGATCGATCACTTCGAAGAATAACAATAAACCACTCCCACACGGGACAGTTAATTATAGCTGCAGCTAACTTCAAAGCGCCAAAGTACGGGGAACAATTAATGAACCCGAAAGCAACAATGGAATGATTGACATGCGTAGAGGTCCCATTTGGCGATAAGTGCCCAAGCTGTCAGAATGTTACTATATTTAGCATTTCGATAATAAATCTATACTACAATGGATCGATCATAGTCGATAACGCTACAGTATTTAAACCGAACCTCGGAATGCATGATATCAGTCGATCATGAGCCGCTCAACAGTTGTTTAACTAGTTCATGCCAGTCAAATTCCCAAGCTACCGATACGAAAGCACGCAAGGCCAGATGCCGTGCCGCTTCTTGGACGGGGCTTCACCGCCGAGCTAGGCCGAATGCCGATAGCTCCACTCAAGCTTCTATTATACAGCTAAGTATTCCAATCCAATAGCAATAGCTATGAATATTGATATTAACTAGTAACAATACATACGCTACGAAATTAACCCGAGATTCCTTAACTTATTTAGAGAATATAATAATGATTAGGTTTTTCGCTCGACTTAATCCGTAATGCCATTCGTTCGACTCATTGCCGAATAATTGTAATCAATACAATCCAATCATAACAATCTGTCACTGATTTAATTGCCATATTGTGGGGTCAATCTTGTGTACGCCGGAGTGTCGATTAAATGCCCAGTATTAGAGGAATGATTGCTTATTTATTTAGCCTACCTATTTATTGCTTAATTAGTGTTTTATACAATTGATTGCCCTTATGCTATCCTGATAATAATGTTTGTTCTGGTCAATTGGTCACTGGAATAGAACATTACAATGTTATCATAAGTGTGATTCTATCTCCCTTAAATCCCCGGAAAAGACATTCGGAAAAAAATAATACTAATAATTTAACAGCATTCAGTAGTATTCTATAGAAAATAATACCATTTTCGCATTTTGCGGTCTTTAAAAAGCTGGAATTTTAGCGTGTAATTTCGGTTCAGAATTTCCGATAGTCAACAGCAACAGCTGGTTTGGTTACAAACAGTATTCCAACATTTAAAAGTACGGGAAAATTTAGTAGCCTATTTATGAAAAGTAGCACTTGTTAAGCTTTATTGAAAATAACGTCGTTGGTTCTCGCTGAACATTTTAGCGATTGTTTTACGAAATTGTTGGTTGACATGTTCAATGCTGTGAAATATATTCAAGTGTATTATCTTGTGTGCATTTAAATGTTATTTGCTTTAAATTTTCCACACTAAGAGAAAATTTTGGTCAATTGAGTTAAACTTATAGGCCTAAATTGAGTTCAGTGCATTTAGTTTATTAGTCACTACAGTGCTAATTTACTGTGTAATTGGTTGTGGTTACGCTTAAAATAATCACCGTCAAATTATTGCCGACTTCAGGTGCTAAAATTTGGGAAAATTTCAGTATTTTCTATTTTTAAGGGAAAATTCATCATATTGTGGAAAATTGTACAAATTTTCAGTGCCTAAAACTTAAAACTTGCGTTACAATTAAGTTTAAATCTACTTTAAGCTTTAAATATTTGCTTAAAATCTAGTTAAATAATGCCTAGAACTAGAAGTAATCGTGCTAGCGGCACATTTCAAGTCTCTTCAAGGGGCAGACAAATTAGAAAAACTGCAAATCGCCAAGATTTTGTGGAATTCACGGATGCTTCAGTTAGCACAACTAATTTAGACAATACTAATACTACTCAAAACGAGTCGGATACAGAATCAGAGCATTCTGATACTATCGATGAGCTCGATGACGCATTAAATTTGCCTCCTCCCAAACGAGTTCAGTCTCGTTCAGTTAATCACTCTACTCAAAATAGGGGTAACGCTACAGATCGAATCCGATCTAGGTCTCCACATGACAACCGTGCATCACGTACGACTCGTGTACCCATAAATTCCCAAGTACCACTTAGTACTCAGGTATCACTAAATAATCATGTACCACCCAATAATCAGGGGTATACAAATCAAAATGTGTCATTAAGCCATAGCTTGCCACTAAATCAAAATATGCCACTAACCCAAACCATGCCGTTAAATTTAGTAACGCCACAGAATAATCATGTACCACTAAACTTGACACCAACTATGCCTACTTTGCAAATGCAAACGAGAACTCAAACACCGCTTAACATTCAAGTGCCAATAAATTCACAAATACCGAATCAATCTCGTGTTCCCATTACTCCAAATGTAGTAATAAATTCTCAAATTCCACACGGAAATCAAACACCGCTAAACTTAACCCCAAATCATAGTAGCAGACAACAGGTCAATATGATCGAGGAAACTCACCTTCAAAGAATTTTAGATCATACTTTAGCAGTATGCTTACAGTCATCCAATGATAACCTCAAAGCAGTAAATGAAAATCATTTAAAAATGTTGAAAACCATAACAAAATCAAATCAAAATAGGGATTCGCTAAATAAGTTTAGACTTTGGGAAGAATTACGTTCAGCCAAAAAAGCTATATTACCTTTTGCAGGGGATGACTCATTAGACATTTTTGCTTTCGCGTTAATGGTAGAAAATTTGCTCACGTTAGATCCTTCATTACAAGATTCAGAACTAGATTCGGTTGCATGTAGTAAATGTACAGGTCCAGTTGCAATTTATTTAGCCATGAATCCGCATATAGCGACTTCCCGAAATTGGGACAGCTTTAAAGAAATTTTAATCGATAGATTTGGTTGCGGAGGTGAAATCGTCACCTCACATTTGTTTCACACGGCGAGACTTAAACAGGGAGAATCTATCGAACTTTTCGCTGCCAGGTTAGAGAAAATGGCTTCACAACTTTTCAGAATTAAACTTTCAGACTCTGACGCACAGCGAGCTTTTAAACAATTAGCAAAAGATTGCGTTCAGTATTTCTTCATGCTATGCCACGGGAAATCGAAGGTCACGTGACATCACAGATGCATACCACGTTTAGAGATACGTATAACTCAGCTATCTATAAACATTCAATTTTAGCTGGATTCCAAGACAATGAAGATGACCGTAACTCTGATAAATCAGGTAAAAAAAAATTTCAAATACCGAAGTTAACAACCTAGCTTTTGGCACAATGCTAGATAAAATGAATTCGTTAGAGAAGGGTATCACTAAGCTCAGTAACGCTAAAGCTAAAAAAGTTGGAGCTAAAGTTAGTACCGTAAACACTAATATAAATCAAGTTAAAACGTGCTACCGTTGTTTTAACCCAGGCCACGTAAAACGAACTTGCCATACTAAGGGTGATAATCTATTGCGAGTACGACAACGTTGGGAACAAATTAAACAAGAAGTAGGATTTTCTACAACTAAACCCAACAACAAAAACGGACATGGAGTAAACCGATATAGGGGAAATAACCGTGGTAAACGCGGAAATTATTTTCTGGTTTCGATAATAGGGATTCTATTCAGTTCAATAAGAAAAATAATCCTTTCTCATTTCAGGCTAACACTAGCAATAGCGGTAACAAAGGTTACAATAACGGACAACAAAATCAAAATTCCGGTAATAATAATTACGGTAGAAACCAAAACCAATACCGAAATCAAAACCAAAATCAAATCAAAATCAACAAAGGCAAAATAGCAATAACCAAAACCGTGTTCCACAACACGCTATAGACGTAAACGAGAGTAATGACTCATGTCAAAATAGTAGCAATCCAAAAAACGAGCTGATAGTCTGAATGTTAACAAGGATTCAGAACTAAACTCAAATCGGTCAGAACAGAGCAATAATGACGATCAAAATCCACACGTCAGCTCAGTTTAAGCCCAAACTCCTGTTAGCCAAACTAACGAAGTAAATAGTACCCATTCTTTAAAAGTAAAATGTGTTCCATTATTTTCAGAAGAAGATGCAAATAAATTAATGCTAAATTTATACTCAAACATCAAATGGCACCAGCAAAAACTTGCTTTACCAGATCGCACGTAAGCTTTACCACGCTTAGCGTCATATTTTGGGAAAATTCCATCAAAATATGTTGCGAGGCATATAGACAGTAATAAAAATCTAGTAAATGAATTAACAAATGCTTTAAACACAGTTAACGATAAGTACAGCTTAACTTGTAACTCAGTAATAGCATGAGTCTATGAAAATGATGAGTTTTCAACTCCTTTAGATTTAGTTTACTCTAGCGTGTGATCAAAAACCCCATATTGTACGGATGCGACACCTGTTGCCAGATCCCTGAAATAAATTTAATTCGTCTCGAAAGCCGAAACCGAAATCGAAACTTTGATCGCGCGAGCAACTCTTAAGCCGGAAACACAGTTAAGTGCGGAGCTGTTTCCTTCCTTGACTGAAGCTAGCCCTTGTATCCGACACTTGAATTAGATGTTTCTACCCAAGGCCCGCTGAGATAGTAGCTGCACAGCGCTACTGATTAATTGCTAAGCCAAACTACAAAAAAAAAATTGTTTCTGTTTATAATTACGACTTTTTTTCTTCTGTGCGAACATGTATCTTCCTTGAGCATATTCTGTAGCCAAATTCAATCTGTGATTGGCGAGAACTAATTATGTCTTTGAAAATGGGAACAATGTGAACGGCTTGAAAATGCTTTAAAAAAGTCAACTGTGTAAAAGTCAACTTTTCTGTGTAACTAGTCGTGTAAGGGACCAGTCATCATTTATCGCTGGGGAGGAAGGGGGGGAATTAGGGGGTCATTATTTAAGACCTTCTCGAGTCTAGTTTTTACAAAATATTTTCTAGAAAAGCCTTGGCACCTGGTTTCTTGGCTTCTTCGGTCTTTTAGGTGCTGACTATGTTGCGGATGTGGGCATTCAAACGTGTTCAGTGTTAAGTGTGTTCAACATACTTATTGTATGAATTTCGACAGGAGATGGGTGTAAGGAACATTTGTAGAACATTTTTAAACCAACATGTCTTTTCGTTAAAAACGAGACACGTTTCCTTACAACTAACGGTAACTGTCGGTTTGGAGAGCTTCTTACTTATTTTGGCTACAACACTAATCTTGGCTGCAGGAATCATCTACAGACGGTCTCAATGGATATACGAAAAGCGTACATTTTTTGCGGGGGGGGGGGGGCGGGGCCCGGGTGGGGTTTTTTTTTTTTAACGTTCCGAAATCGATTCGTTTAGGGACTTCCCTGGTTAGGGGCGGGATAATTGCTTAATATTTGCATAAATAAAAAATCTGGACAATCCTCTAAACGGAATATCATATAATGGAAAATCACCTAAACGGAATATCGTATTTTTCATTACACGAAGTTCGTGTTAGACGATTTTCCGTTATACTGTATACGTTCTTCCAGTTAGACGATTACCGCTTAAGGCCCATGTGATTCCGGCAGATGATAAGGGCGCCGGCCTATGGGCCCATGAAGGGATTGGAAAGGGTAGGGGCAAATGAAATCTTGTATAAGATTTTATAAAAAAATTTATTAAAAAAAATTGAAATTAAAAAGTACACATATTTGTATACTCACCGTGTGAAAAATGTTAAAGTAGTAGTCGCGTGTATGACAGCAGTAATATGCGGGAG
>JAHWFP010136528.1:43318-73799 GCA_023313725.1 Lithobius niger | reverse complement strand
GCTTCACAGGAGTTTTGCAAGATCCTGCCAGGTAAGATTGGTGAATAGGAACTTATGCAAGATCTTACCCCTGACTAGGATCTTACCAATCTTACATAGGATTTTACCAAATTGACAAGATCTTGGCAAGATCTTGTGAAGCAGGATAAATCAACAGGATCTTGTACAAGATCCTGTCAGATTTGTGAAATCTTACAAGATCCTTTAGGAACCTATCAGTTCTTACAAGATCTTGCAGGATCCTGACAAGATCTCAACATGGGTTTGCTGTTGAATATAATGGAACTTTATTTGCTAACGACCCGTCACTAAATCATGCATTGCGCGCGTACAAAATCATAACGTTTCATCTCTGTGTGTACATCTACTAATTTTCTAATAATTACCATGAGATCTACAATCTAATACACTAATGCGGTACAAATTAAAATTAATTATTCCAATAGATCACCGAAGCAAAATTATAAACACTAGCCTAGAAAATTATAAGTCGTGATTTTAAAATACGAGAATTATTCCGGTTTGTGACGACACAATCAATGGGTTCACGCTGGCTGGACTATTAGGCGCAATGCCAATTGAAGACAGTAGCTACTTTTTCGTTGCGAGGAACGAAGCAACCGTCTCAGTTGACCTTAGCTGTGGTAAATATGCGGATGTGATCGTCGCATGGGTGTTGTGAGGCAGGCGGAAGATTATAAGGTAGGCGGTATGTTGCTTTAATTTAACGTTAACAAACACTGAATAATTTAGGTTTGAAAAGTATTGTTGCTTACTTTTCAAATGGCGGAAGATTCAGATGACGTTCCTGAATTAACTGAGAATTAGTTTTAAATCACGGGGCGATGGGCTAAAAGAAAAAGAGCTACTAGCAAATTAAACCGCCAACTATTCTTCAGTTTTAATTCTTTACTCGGTTTTTTATGGAATTAATTGTTATCAGACTTCAACTGACGAAAACTTGGAAGGAAAGCTTAACAAGTTTTTTTCTGTACAAATTTAGCTGACGTTTCGGCTATAACTATAGCAAGAACACACAGTCGGACCTCAAAGGTATATGGCCATTAGTGAACACAGTGAATTTTTTTTTCAATTCTGTATTGGTTAGACGCTGAAGTTGAGTTTGCGTCCTCTTGGTTGCGAGGCCGGGACTCTTGACCACTGGGCTGCTATTGCTCCGTTTGTTTGGGGTGTGTTTGACCCCTCACAAATTTCGCGCTGTGCGTTGGGCTTTTAAAATCGGGCCTTCTCCTTTTAGAGATAACTGGTAAGGCGCCGGCATCCCAAACATGTCTCATAACACTAAGATGTCTGTTAAATCATGGCGTTAACGGTCTAAGGCAGCAAATCAATTTTCAGTTTAGCAACTCACTGTACCCGATTTTCGCTCAGTTCATTGGTATCATGAATTCAAGCTAGAATCCTTAACAAGTTTAGCTTTATACATATTTAGTTAACTTTTCTGCATTAACTAGACAGCTTTCAAATATTATGGAGGTGATGAGGTAGCAACAGTAGGACTACTGGCAAACAAAACGGGAACTGTATTTTGACCTTTTTTTCCCCGAAATTTTTACGAATTTTATGTCGTCATGTAGATTTCATCTTCCGGGCTGTTCCTCGACGACAATGTCGGTTACTCCCCGACGGGGGGGGGCAATGCTTCCCCGACGGGGGAGGGGTCTCTCGCCCTTCCATGCCCCCCCCCCCCCCCCTGTGGCGCCACCCCTGCTCTGACGTCAGTTGTGTTCTTTGTTGCGTCATGTATTTGTTATCTCTAATATCAACAAGGCTGTCAATGTCGATCCGACTCCGCTAACCACCGCCGTTAATTTTTTGGCGCGCCATGCTACTAGGTAGTTTTGCATTTTAATTCAAAATTTCAGTTTTAATTTTTTAACGAGTTTTTCACGATCTGAGGAACCTTAAAAACAAAAAAAAAGGTAAGAAAGATTAAAATCTTTGCCGGGCCGGGCCGGAAGAGCACCTTATATTTTTTTTCGTAAACAGTTCCGATAGGCGGGTTGTTATTGTCAGTTTCGTGCAAGAATTTCATAAAGAAATACATAAACTGCTTATGCAAAAAATCGCAACATTAATATTTTCATAGACGAAAGACAGAGCTCTCTATTGGGTGGTACCGATAGCCGGGTTGTTATTGGTAGTTTCGTGTGGTTTTGTTGTTATTGTCAGTTAGGTTAGGTTAGGTAAGTTTGGGGTTTTGCATTTAATACTGAGGTAGTTAACTGGTTGGGTTTGTCATTTCACACTGGGGCAGTTAAATGGTTAGGTTATGTTAATGATGATTTAACGAGTTTCCGCAATTTGGGACCAATGTGTAGTGCCTTCCGTAAAAATTAAAGGCAGGTTTTTTTCTCTTTTTTTCGAATTTCGGGCCATGTTCGTAAAGGGAACATGGGAAGAAAACGGGCTCTCGTCCGATTTTTTCTTAATGGACTAAGAATTACCTGCTGAGTAATGTTTTCCTCTTCCATTTTTGGGCGAAAACGCACCGTTTGGCTGTGGTGAAGGTCCTAAGTTAGCACCGCGCTGCGCCAGAAAGAATGAAACTGGGCGAAAAGTCCGGCAAGTGAAACGCCAAACTCCAACCAGTTCATTACCTCAAGTGAAATGCCGAAGCCGGTTCCTAACCTAAGCGACAATAACAACAAAACCACACGAAACTGACAATAACAACCCACCTATCTGAACTGTTTACTGGAAAAAAATATCAGCTGAGAACACGGCCTTTCGTCCGTCAGCGCAAAGAGTGCGGCTTTCAATAATTTCTGACGGCCAAACGAAGCCTTTGCCCCAAAAATTTTATGGGAAAATGTTGTTCAGTTGATCATTTTACGTCATTCTAGCTCAACGAGAGATCAATTGGCGAGGAGCCCTTATTCTTCCCATAAGCCGCGTAAAGTAAACTTGTTCCCTCTATTGTTTATTTTACTATGGAAAGTGATCGTGGAATGAATTTTTAATTCTGCCGTTATTCCGTTAGCTACGCACCTAGTATGCACTATCCCGTTGTCTCACACGTTTGTCGAATGGATTATACTACAACAAACTGTTACACTAAATAATCGATTGTACAATAATTACCTGATTAGCAGGAGCCACATAACTACACGAATTGCCAATACGCACAGAATCCTAGGACAGCCTTCCCGCAAACCGTAAAGTAGCCGCCATTTTTTTTTCAGTGATTCGCCAATAGCCCAACAACAGATAGAATTCCGTTTTCCGTGCATGTTGACAAAACCTGAAATAAGTTGGGCCAGTTCCGGTTCAACTTTTTTTCATACAGAAACATAATTGGGAAAAATTTTTAGTCAAGGACCTACAACCCTTCATATGGAAACGATTTAGCCATAAACTGTACAGTAACAAAGCCTACATTTTTCTGGCACGTCCTCTTATCGAAATCATGAAAAATCGACTAATATTTCAATCACTTCCGGCCATACGATAAGGGTGATAGGCATGACCCGTTCAAATAAACGACTGGAGTGAGACGAAACGTCATATAACAATAGCTCACGACGCAAGCCCCTTTTTCTCCCAGACTGTATTTCAATAACTGCTTTATTAACACTGGCGGTAGCCAGTGTTAGTAAGGGTCAGCCTAGGGTCTCTGTGTTAAACTCTTAACTTTGAGAGCTTATAACGCCGTCAAAAGTCAACATTTTAAAACCAAATTTGGAATCCAGCCTCGACTAGTCAAGGCCTCTCTACAGTCCAAAAATTGTGAAATTCGGTCCAGCCAAACCCGAGATACAGAGAGGGGCCAAATAGACAACTTCTTGTTCTGCTTCTTCTTGATGATGTTGTTGTTCTGGGGATACTTTCGTCTGTCCTCTCTACAGGTCAAACCATTTGTCCTATGAATCTGGTTCTTAGCTCATTTTACAGGTATTGCTCTGTAGATGTGCCCTTTCCATAAGGCATTTTCTAATTGGTCAAGTGGTTCAGGGGTTATGGAGCTCTAAACGACCAGATTGATTGTTTTACATTGTTTTAAACATTGTTATTATGCAACAATGCCGATTTGCAAACGCCAGCTGCAAGACTGAAGATTAAAGGATTTGTTTCAATTATTAACAGTGTTAGTAAGAGTCAGCCTAGGGTTTCTGTGTTAAACTTTCAATTTGGACCGATAACTGCACTGTTTTACAGTTTAGCTGCAATTCTAAAAGTAACACGAATTAATAAACAAAAACGGAACGTTAAATGTTTAGAGTAAGGGTCTAAAAGTCAAAACCTAGAAGGAACACGGACAAGCTTTGACAGTAAGGGTCTAGGTATAAAATTTTGTAAGAGGCTGGTAAGCATTAGACCCTTACTACCCGGTGGTCAGAAATAAATACATTTTGACGAAAAACTGGAAATCTTCCTACAAAGACCCATGTGATGATCCAGTGGTTGGTATACGTTTGCTGCTTTGTTTTATGTTGAAAACTATTTGTCCATTTAGTAACATGGTAGGGTATTCTCAGCAGAGAGCATTACTGGTTATCTTCCACCGTAAATCTACGAAATATAATAAAAAGTTCTAAAGCATCAAAAGACAAAATGCCAAACTTCACAAGAAAATTGTGTTCTTAAAGTTCTATAACAATATTCTAAGAACAAAGAAACCTGATACAACCGTTCATACACATTCCGTCCGAATAGAGTAGACCTAAGCTAACCACCGGGTAGTAAGGGTCTAATGCTTACCAGCCTCTTACAAAATTTTGTACCTAGACCCTTACTGTCAAAGCTTGTCCGTGTTCCTTCTAGGTTTTGACTTTTAGACCCTTACTCTAAACATTTAACGTTCCGTTTTTGTTTATTAATGCATTATATGCATAAGCAGTTAAAAAAGGTAACAAAGATTAAAATCCTTGAAATAGCAAAACGAAACTCAAAACAAAGAAATGTGCTGAAGTATTTACTCGTCATTGTGTGCTAGTTATTTTTCACATTCGTGCAACGAGATTGGCGGTGTTAATGTTTTACACTTTTAACAATCTCCTGCTAACAGCTCAACCACCAGCCCTCAGTCGGTTTGCATGAATAGCATTCCCATCAAAGACCATAGCCATAAGTTACATTTATTTCCAACAACAATAAATTCCTGAACAATGTGATCATTCTTGCTACCACAGGGCCGCGTCACAAAATATCTGTAGAACAGCGTTTTTTGTGGTTGTTGTAGTTATGTTTTTTTTTCGTCCCGCCAAGTAAAACTAGGGTAGCCGGTAACAGAAACTGCATACTGTTATTAAACCCAAAAAATTTAGCATAAATAAGTCTAAACTAATTACCTACTTCCCGCCATATAAAAAAATCTTACATTTTTTCTTTTTTGGGGGCGGAGGGGGAGGCTGGTCACTCCCCCCCCCACCACCACTGCCGTCAATTGAACATTCAAGCCTTAGCTTGCAAATTTTCAACACAAATGTGTGCTATCACATATGCCGTACAGAATCAAGCTCCATAGATCACAGTTGTGTTCTTGTTCTTCCAATGTTCTCAGCTGATATTTTTTTCCTGTAAACAGTTCAGATAGGTGGGTTGTTATTGTCAGTTTCGTGTAGTTTTGTGGTTATTGTCGGTTAGGTTAGCAACCGGCTTCGGCATTTCACTTGAGGTAATGAACTGGTTGGGGTTTGGCGTTTCACTTGCCCGACTTCGCCAAGTTTCATGCTTTCTGGTGCTTTCTAACTTTGGACCTTCGCCAGTCCAAACGGTGCGTTTGTCCCAAAAATGGAAGAGGAAAACATTACTCACAGGTAATTCTTAGTCCATTAAAAAAAAAATCGGACGAGGGCCCGTTTTCTTCCCATGTTCCCTTTACTCACATGGCCCGAAATTCAAAAAAAGAGAAAAAAACCTACCTTTATTTAATTTTCACGGATGGCACTACAAATTGATCCTAAATTGCGGAAACTCGTTAAATAATCATTAACATAACCTAACCAATTACCTACCCAGTATGAAATGCCATACCGCAACCAGTTAACTACCTCAGTATGAAATATAGAACCCCAAACTTACCTAACCTAACCTAACTGACAATAACAACAAAACCACACGAAACTGCCAATAACAACCCGCCTATCGGAACCACCTAGCTTTAGAGAGCTTTGTCTTTCGTCTATGAAAATAATAATGTTTCGATTTTTTGCATAAGCAGTTTATGTATTTCTTTATGAAATTCTTGTTAATGTAGATTTACATCATACTCTGAGTCACGGAGTTTGCACGACGCAGCAACCACATTACCGTAGAAGAACGAGTACAAAGTCACACACTCATTTCAGTCATCACGATGGCCATTCTACTGGGTACCTGCTGTGATGTCGTCATAGAGGCACCACAATAGGTAGCCAATTTACTTCCTTTCTGTTAACCATCCCATAACTATACTCCCATAGATTACCATGTTGTTACATATTATGTTCCATACTGACATGTGACACTGTGTCACATGACTGTAACGTCTTTAAGAAGCCATGTCACTGGCAATAAACACCCCTTATTGTGTTGACCTACAGCTGAGTAGTTCTTGATCCATAGTCTGTAGTAATGTAGTAGAACCCACAAGATGTTAGACCAACATACATCACAGATGGTGACGAGTAGGTGGTACATACTACGTTAGCAACCAAGCTGATAAATTTCTACAACCACGAAAAGTGCTCCTAATTTGTGGTAAGTGTGCAAGTTTATTCATTTGGCATTGAATTTAGTGCTCCGTAGAATTTATCGAATGAGCTTAATTTTTTCAAAAGTGTTCTTGGGATTTAGAACTTGTGTGTGGTATTTGATGAAGTTAGAAAAAATCAATACCTTATTAGCTAGAACCGGAGAAAGCAATTAAGTTTATGACAGTTAATTGTTACAAGGGTTGTATCCTGGGGCGACGCGCCGGCGTGCACACAGTTAATATTATAAAACTGAAGCATGTTAAAAATGCAATCTAATTAACTCTCTCAAACTTGATAGTGCTGTGCTCTTATCCGGGCTGGCGTGCCGGTGTTCATTTTCTCACCATAGCGTTTATATAACAATGAAATTTGGTCTGTGCTACAAGCTTAGGCCAATAGTGGTGTTTTACAACGTTTGAGAAACGTGAAAACTTTAAAAGCCTAGTCATTTTAAATTTATTTGTGCTACGTTGTAGGTTAGGGGTTGAATTTAAAAACTAGGTAGGCTACAAAATTGTTATGGTGGTTTAGTTGTTAGACAGCAATGAGTAGTCTCGAGTTGCTTCTAGGTTAAAATAGAGTTAACTAGAATTGTAATTAAATTATCCCGCTAATTTAATTTTGAGTGTAGGCTATATGCCTAAGACGGATGCGAAAGCGGTAATTATTGAAGGAAAGCCTTCAGCTAGTGTTGATAACCTAGTTAATACGATTAATGCTGTAGTGAGTGCAGCGCTAGTGGAAATATTAGTAAGAGCTTAAACGAAAATTTAAATTCAAGTTCAAATAGCGATTCAGGTATGGCCGCTAAATCTGCAGCGTTATTTGCGGAATTTGATTCCTCAACTGATACTTGGGAACAATATACCAACAGAAAAAACTACTATTTTAGGGCTAAAAAGATTCCTGATTCTGAACAAATTGATTTCTTGATGGCCTCCGTTGGACAAAAAATGTTCGACAGAATTTTAAATATTATTTCGCCTGCGTTACCTAATTCATTTACATATGCTGATTTTATTAAAGCTATACTTGACGATGTAGAACCTTTACCCTCAGTGGTTTCTGAGAGAGTTAAATTTTTCAGAAGAACACAGAAACCAGATAGGCAAATCTGGGCAAATATAGGCAAATATGTTTCTGCTTTAAAGATTCTCACAAAATATTGTGATTTCGATAAAATAAAAGAAATCAACAATGAAATGATCAAGGACCACCTGGTGGGTGGCGTGCGCTCTGAAAGAATTCAAAGAGAAATGCTTAAAACCACGCTGGATTTAAAACAAACAACTTCGTTAGCATTGTCACTCGAATCGGCAGAATTGGATCAAGCCGAGATTCGTTCTGCTAAGTCAGTAAATTACGTGGCTCAACAAACTAAAAAGGCCCAATTTAGACATAAATCTTCCAAGAATTTAATATGCTTCTGTTGCGGAAAAAACGGACATGTAAAATCACGCTGCAAGTACAGAGATTACACCTGTGCCCGCTGTCATACGGCCAGACATTTAAAGGCAGTCTGTCGGAAAAATAGTAGCAGTTCCAAACCATTTAAAGCTGCTGAACACTCGAAAATATCAAGAGTTCAAGTTTTAAGCCTAGGTCCAAAAGCAAGCAAAAATACAGTTACCGTAAAAAAGTTCATACTGTAGTCTGTGAATCGGAAAGTGAATCCGAAACTGAAGCTAGTAATTCGGAAGTGGGGTCAGGTAGTGAGTATGAGTCGAGGATGATTACTGCATTAATAACAACACTGTTGGCATAAGTGAGGCTGCATTTGTATTTGTATTTTATTGAGCCTGGGCCGAAGCCATGCGCCCAAATCAAAATCACAACAAACATTTACACTTCAAGTCACACTGTAACCGATGGGCAAGGAGGAAAAGAAAAGCAGGGGGTGGGACATGGTGGAACGGAAGAGCCTGAAGAGCCTACAGTCTCACACCCGTCTCTCGGACGAAACGCAAAACCCCTCGCAATGCATCAACAGAAGCACAGGACAAAAGGTTCCGTATCGAGGGCCGCGAACGGTCGCCAAGAAGAAGTATTTTCCGCTGCCGCGTAAACTGCTTGCACTCAAGAAGGTAATGCTCGCGCGTGTAGTCAGTCCGGCAGACGTCGCAGATTGGGGACTCAGCCCACCCTAGACGGAACTGGTGAGCGCGTAGTTGAGTATGGCCAGTGCGGAGTCGTGACAAAACCTGGGCATCAGCCTTTACAAAGGCATCCAGAACTGAAGACCTGAGACAAGTCGGTTGAACTTGAAATAGACCACGCCCTGTCACTGCATTACGCCACTCCTCCTCCCAGAGATCAAAGAACTGGGACGCTACCACGAGGCGACGCGACCTCGGAGACCAAAGTGGACGCAAAAGTTCAGACTCTAAAACAAGCGCTTGACGTGCAAGACCGTCAGCTTGTTCATTTCCAGGGGTACCAGCATGACCCTTGACCCACTTGAGAGCCAGAACACCCCTGCTCTGCATCACCCACAGCTTCCTACAGACAGAATAGACCAAAGGATCCGACAGATCAAGAGTAGTCACAGCTTTCCTCAGGACCGCTATTGCTGTCTGCGAGTCAGTGTATATAACAACAGCCGTGAGCTGCAAATCCAACGCTTCATCGGCAGCGGCAGAAATCGCACACAGCTCGCACACCGTGCTGGAGGTGACGACCTCCAATCGAAATGCCTTCATGACCTTTAGAGAGGGGATGGTAACACCAATCCCGCCCTCTCTAGTGAGCGACACGAATGATGCATCGCAAAAGACCTCACATAGCTCCAAACCGCAGCCGCTGGCAGGCCCTTCTTGATCTAGGACGGGTGCTAGGCTGGGACACCAGATCCACGGACAGAACGGCTGAACCACAGCAACGGTCGAAAGAGTGATAGATGACACACTCAACAGAAGGGTGGCACCAAATCCTGGGTGGCCCAGCTCTGATCGTGCCACTGGTCCTAGACTACAGTAGTCTTGGAGGATCCTGGCAACCGGATCCTGCTGACCCCTACCGATGTTGCGGACACAAAGAGACACCAGAAGCTAACGAGCCCGCACATGCAGAGGAGGCTCGCAGCTCTCTACCCACAGAGCTTGCACCGATGTACTAACCAGACAACCCGTAATTTCGCGCATACAGACATTCACCTCCACCTGCAGAGAGCGAAGGTGACGCTGGAATGGGGCCAGAAAGGCAGATGGTAATCAATCACTGACCTAACAAAGGACCTATAGGTAGATACCAAAGCCCCTCTCGTAACCCCCTTCAGTCGACTCAGTTGCTTGAGGACAGACACTCGAGCACGGAGGCGCCCCTTTAGCCAGTTCGTGTGAAGTGTCCATTCCAAACGCTCATCTAACTTAACGCCAAGATACTTCACCTCTGAGGACTGCTGAACAACAGCACCGTCCACTACAAGGGATGCAATGGTCCGACATCTCTTGGCGGACCGAGAGAAAACCACCAGCTCAGTCTTGGCCGGAGCCAACAGCAAGCCCCTTTCAGACAGATGACCAGAAACCATATTAATTGCATCCTGAGCACACTGACAACAGGCAGAAACGTCGTTCCCTGCAAACCACAAGACGATGTCGTCAGCATAGCACACAATATTAGAAGACAGGCCCATTTCCTGAATGACATCGTTAATAGCAACGGCGAACAGAGTGGGACTCAAACAGCTTCCCTGAGGCAGACCCCTATCCGTGGTAGCCTCATGGGACCAGTGTCCATCAACTCTGGTCGCAAACCGTCTGTTGCCAAGAAGAGCAGAGATTACACTGACCAATTTCGGGCCAACACCCATCTTTCTGAGACTGTAGCGAACCCAGTCAACACTGACTGTGTCATACGCAGCTCTGATATCTAAAAACAGAGCTACAACAACCTATCCATGCGACCAGGCCTCATAAATACCAGAGAGAAGATACATCACTGCATCTTGGGCAGTCCTATTAGCCCTGTAGCCAAATTGAACCGGGGCCAAACACTCATGGTACTCCAGGTGCCAGACCAAGCGACGTACTATCATTCTCTCAAACACTTTCCTCAAGTTAGACAACAGAGATATGGGTCGGTAGCTCACCAGACTGGCCCTCGGAGAGCCAGCCTTATGAACGGGCACTATCACCGTGAACATCCATGACTCTGGAACAGGGGATCCATCCAGTAGAGCCTGAAGCAGAGCAACACAGCTCTGCTCTGCCGCTACTGGGAGAGCTTTAAGGAACGTATACTTTAGGCCATCTAGGCCAGGGGCGCTGCCGTCCTTGCACTTCACCAAAGCTGCTTTGAACTCACTAACGGCCCACGGTACATCAGTAGGGGACTCATCCAGACAACAGACTGGGAATACAACCGACCCTGGGGGAGGGTTGCCACTGGGAAGAGCGTACACACTCGCAAAACGAGTGTTAAAAGCATTAGCCATTTCATCACCTCTCAACACAGTCTTCTTGGAGGCATCTTGATCGTACACCCACTTTAATGTGTCCCTTTGGACTTGGTTATGAATAGTGCGCCATGCCATACTAAGCGACGGAGCCTTCTGGACCAAAGAACATACCCTCGCTGGGAATGAGTCGCGTTCAGAGCGAATCAAGCCTGCCGATTCTTTGGAGATGCCCCGATACGAATGCCACAAGGTGTCACAAGGATGGCGCTTCCACCGACGGTACGCACGACGACGATCTCGCACAGCAACCGTGCACTTCTCAGTCCACCACCGCGGTCGCGCCCGACGTAGATAAGGCGCGGGTCGCCTGAAAGTACCAGGTTTATAATTATCAGAAATCCAGTCAGCAAAAGCACCATTCGAAACATTCGGTCTCCTGTGGAACTCTTGACGCACGGCAACCCTCCTCACTCTGTGGTCCCACTGGCGACGCCCAGCAGCCAAAATGATGGGGAAGTGATCACTCCCCCTAAGGTCGTCGGATACTGCAAACTGAAACCATTCCGACAGACCTGGGGAGCACAAGAATAGGTCAAGGACTGATTCTTGCACTGAACCACTTTGCCACCTAGTAAAGGTTGAGGAACTATCATGAATCACTTCTAGGCCGCAGATATCTATAGCAGCTGCAAGCTTCCGCCCACTGGAATCTGTGCGGGTCGATCCCCAATTAAGGTGGTGAGCATTAAAGTCACCTGCGAGTATGAGCGGTGGAGGGAACTGGGCCAACCAGGACGTCCACCTATCCACGGTGACAGACACTGTGACATGTACAAACGCTAGAGTTACCCACTGCCGCAACATCCAAACACGCACAGCACAAACATTTAGCCCAGGAACATCACCAGGAACAGGCCACAACAAGAACGGTACAGTCCACTTTATGAAAATCCCCACCCTGCCATCAACAGTGACATAGTCGACTTGCTGCAAACCCTCACTACATGTCGTAGCAACATTAGCTTCTTGAATGCCAACAATGTCCGCGTACTGTAGCAATTTTTCAACTTCACCAATTTTATTACTAACACCACGAGCATTCCACGAGATTATAGAAAAAGGAAGTGATTGCTGGTCGAAAATTTGAAATTTAAAATTTGAAATCAAAGACAAGACAACACATCTACTGCTCCTAACCAGGCTCAACCATTCCCGCCCCCTCCCCCCTCACTTTCACCCGACCTTGCATTCAGCCCACCACTCGACATTACCTCAACACTGAAACCAATGCTTAAATCATTAAAATCGTCAATCTCACAATTATCACCGTCAACGGACAGAAGCACACTGTCGCCCTCATCTTGTTCTGATTTGCCAACACAATTATCGTGGCCATCACCATCACCAGCTACAACACTTACATTTGCATCACTTACTTCCATTTCGTCACTTCCTAACATAACTTGACATGACCCATTGCTCCTGCTTCTCTTACGAACCCGTTTCTTTTTGGGTGGGGGTGGGTGACCCTTTCTATCGTAGGAATGATCCGATGGTACTTTAACCTTATCCCCCGTATCATGGCAAACCGTAACAGATTGGTGGGGCACACTGCACATGGGAGTCAGCTCCAGGTTTGAGTGCAGCGAGTCGTCATGGCTGGAAGGCAGCATCACTGGTTGCACACACACCTCTGGAGGACCACTCACGGCCGGAACATTTTCACTTGCTGACACACATGGCTCAACGGAAAAAACCCTCTCTTTTTCATGGCGGATTCTCATTGGCGCCACTTCAGGGGCAACCTCGGCTCTGTCAGCTTGAAGATGGCTGCACAGTGACCCTGGATCACTGTACACACCACAAGATGGGCACAGAATGCTGCGACACACTCGGCGGAAGTGCCCACGCCGCGAACAACGAAGGCACAAGGGAGCTCGTTCAGGAACGATAACCAAGGCCGGGACACCCCTGATCTCACAAGTGTCCGGAATATCCAAGATAGTTTTGAAAGGCTTTAGTTTGAAGCGAACAATGCGCACAGTAGTGTCACAAACAGGGGAGCCACGAATAACCAATTTCTCAAACTCCTGCGATACCACATTGGCAAACGCATCAAACTCGGCTGCAACATCAGCAGCTGGCACCCCCCTCGGGAGCCAGTGGACCCTTGCTTCCAGAACCTGGTCGTGCAGGTCGTAGATTTCAACTTCGTGACCATCGACAGTGAGAACTGCTGACGCCAGTTTCCTCTTCGCTGCGGGTGACGTGAGTGTAACTTCAAAAGCGCAGCCTGTTCGCAGAGGGCCCAAGGTATCTATGCCTTCTCGACCAACAACCGCTTCAACCTGCAAGAATACCCGGGTAAGTGAATATGGCCTGCTTATTTCTGGACACAGCAAAACCAGAGAACGTGTCATGTCTATGGCCTGAAGACCACCCTTGTACAGTCTCCGCAAAGCCATTAGTTTCCGGGAGCGATTTAGCATAGAGGGCAGATTCTCACTGAGGGACTCTGACATAACAGCTTCCTTCTGTCGCTTGGCTGGTCCTCCTGCCACAACTGAAAACAAATTCTGTACTGCACGAACTGCCTCTTCTTTGTCTGCGTGAAGATTACCAAGTTCATGAGCTGCTTGATCATTATTCTTAGGTGAGGACTGGTCACTTCCGTCCTGGCTGCTATCCTGCTGATCACAAACAACCCCAAATCTTCTAACATTATGGGCAGGTATCCCCCTCTTATCAGCTTCTTTCAAAACTACAGCAAATACCTCTGCAGACACCACACCCACATTTATGTCGCTTGACGTGAGTACCTTTTTCTGGACCAACGAGTTCAGGAGTTGGTCCACTTCTTCAGCTGCCATCCCCTTTACAATGTTCCGACTGCCGCCATTGTCACCATTGTTGCTCATGCCATTGTCAACAAACAGCCCTTCATCATCTTGTCCTTCATCTCGACCATCTTCCACAACACCAAAAAGCTTTACATCTTCTACAGGGATGCCACGTCTTCCTGCTTCTTTGCAAATGTCACTGAACATTCTCCTCGACACAACACCTGACCTGACCTTCTGAGGGCTAACCAACCCTGCCATACAAAGATCTTCTAGGAGCTGTTTGACATCCGCCTCCATGTTTCGTACTTCGTACTTCGTACTTCGTACTGCGGACCAAATTTCAACAATTCCTTTGGCAACAAATAAAATTATCATTGTTGTATATTGATATTCCATGAAAATCCACAAATGGGTTTTACCAGTAGGCTTAAATGGAATTGAGCTTCCCATGGAACTCGATTCCGGAGCTGATGCTTCAATCGTCCCTATTGAATGGCATAGGAAGTATTTTTCAAGTTGTCCATTGAAATTAAGTCCTTATTCCATTCATTCGTACAACGAAGGAATAGAAAAGACTATTTACACAGTTAGCCTTTCAGTCAAGTAGAAAACTTAGAGGCCTTAGTTTCTACCAAATACATACCAGCTTTACTGGGTAAAAATTGGCTTTCAATCTTTAGGGTTGACTATAATCCCTTTTATGATTTACACACAAAAGTCAAACGTATTAAGAGAGTTAAGGCCAAAATTTCATCCGTTGACACTAACGAAATAGTTAAGGGATTTCCTGAACTTTTCAGTCCTGGCATGGGAAAATTTAAAGGGTATAAGGCTAAAATCCAACTTAAACAGGATGCTAAACCTGTGTATTGTCGTGCCAGACCTGTTCCTTTGGCACTCAAGGAAAAGGTTAACCAGGAAATTAGACGTCTGGTTAGCCTAAACATTCTGGAACCTGTGGAAACCTCAGAATGGTGGACCCCGATAATGATAGTTCATAATGCTAACGGTGACATTAGGATTATCAGGGATTATAAGACAACAGTAGATCCACAAATGCAGGTGGACCATTATCCGGTTCCCACGGCTGCAGAACTGTTCAGCGAATTATCTGGGGGTGACACTTTCAGCTTAATCGATCTTAAGGATGCCTTCCTGCAAATAGAAGTGGATCCTGAGTTGCAAGCGGCTCTAACGATTAACACACCATTGGGTCTGTTCCGCTGGTTGTGTGTACCTCTAGGTCTTGCATCTAGCCCTGGAATTTTCCAGAGGGTCATGGCAAAAATCACCAGCAAGATTCCAAAGTGTCTTCCCTTTTACGATGACATCCTCCTAAGTGGGAAAGGGTCTAAGCATGACGATTCATTAGATCAACTCTTAACCGCCCTGCAGGATGCAGGGGCAAGATTAAGTATCGATAAGTGTAAACTGTCGCACCCAGAACTTAAATATCTGGGCCACATGATTAATGTGGAGGGATTGCACACACTTCCTGAGGTTATCGAAGCTGTCACTCCAAACCCTACTTGTATTCAAGACCTACAAAGCTTCCTAGGGTTTGTGAATCATTACTCTAAATATTTACCAAACCTTGCGCAGCTTTTGCCTCCAGTTATCCGGTTGTTAAGCCCTAAAGTTCAATGGGTTTGGGGGCCAGAATGTGACAAGGCAGTTAACTCAGGTAAACAACTTTTTCTTAAATCAAACGTTTTGGTCCACTATGATCCAAAATTAAAACTGAAACTAGTCTGTGATGCCTCGCCATATGGAATTGGTGCGTACCCAATGCATGTCATGCCAAATGGGGAATCGCTACCAATACCTTTCGCTTCCCGTAAGCTAACTAAAGGCGAAGCTGGGTACAGTCATTTCGACCGAGAAGCACTCAGCGTGGTGTGGGGAGTGAAACGTTTTCATGAATATGTCTATGGTCAAAAGTTCACACTGCAGTCTGACCAGAAGGCTTTATGTGGATTTATGTCCCTAAGAAAGGAATACCGTGGAATGCCTAGACTTCAACGATGGGCAGTAATGCTCAATGCTTACTCTTATGATTTTGAACACATTCCCGGGAAACAAAATCTAACAGCCAATGCTTTGTCTAGGCTGCCGCTCCCTAACACTGAGGAGTTTGAGGAAGCAGAAGCCCAATATAATGTTTTGGCCATAGAAACAATATCAAATTTGCCTATTTTAAACGAAACGTTGGTGCTTGAAAGCCGAAAGGACAAGCTTCTTTCGAAGGTTTACCATTACGTAAATCATGGGTGGCCTGCTATTTGCGATAATCCGGACATGACTCCGTTTTTCACACGTCGCAACGAAATCTCCGTCGAATCTGATACTTTGTTTTGGGGGTATAGAGTCGTCGTGCCTTCTGCCTTGATTAAACAAATATTAAACGATCTACACAGCTCACACCTTGGCATTGTGAAACTTAAAGGCTTGGCTAGATCTAAGGTGTGGTGGCCGTCTATTGATGCGGATATCAAAAAGAAAGTTAAATCATGCAATAATTGTCAAGAATTTAAGGACACTCAACCTGCAGGTCCCAAGCACACCTGGGAGTATCCTATTAAGCCTAATGCTCGGTTTCACGCTGATTTCCTTGGACCGTTAGATAACTACATGTTTTTGATAATGGTGGACGCTCATAGCAAAATACCGTTTGTACATAAAATAAAAAGTACAACATCTGCTAAAGTTATTGATATTTTCAATAACCACATTGCCGAATACGGTTTGTTTGATTCACTCGTTACGGATAACGGGAGTCAGTGGATATCACAAGAGTTCAAATCGTGGTTAAAATTGAACGGAATTCGACACCTGACGGGGCCTAGTTTTTCCCCTTGGGTGAACGGTTTGGCTGAGATCTATGTCCGAAATTTTAAACACGTTTATAAGGCAGCAAGGCGGGACGGGTCTACTATCCAAGAAAGTATAAATGCTTGCTTAACTTCATCTAGAATTACACTAAGTTCTACCACCCAAGCCACATCTGGTAAGCTTTACTTTAATCGAGAATTAAAATCTCGTCTCGATTTACTCTATCCTGATCCAGTAGCCGTTGCAAAACGCAACCAACAGAATTAAAAGCACACAGCACCGTAAACTGCTGAAATACAAGGTTGGCGAAGAAGTTTGGTTTCGTGATTTTAGCGTTACCAATAACAAGCTATGGGCTAGCGGAATAATTAATGAGCTGCTTCCGCATCAATTATACATGGTGCTTACAACTGAACAACAGCTCGTGCGAAAGCACCGTGACCATCTCCATCCTAAAATAGCAGAAGACTTCGTTGACAATTCGATCAATTCGAATAATCCGTTGTCGGAATCTGCCAAGGCGAGCGTGAATAAATTTGTCGATAATTGCGAAGAACGCGCCAAATCGAAAAAACAGCAATTTTTCGGCGGAAATAGTAACCAAATGGGAAGTCAGGTGACTCCTGCACGTTTCGAATCTCAGCGTTGTTAGCTAGGCCAATCACGAAGAAGCATTGTTGCTATGCCGTTGCTTCGGCCAATCAGGGATGCCTCACCTGATAATCAGCGAAATCAAGCACCAGGGTGCAGCACATTACGAAGCAATTCACCCCGTACACATACAGGGGTTTAGTCTGGTGACGTCAGACAGCGAGCCTTGTCGCCATCCTCCAGCGCACTCTTACGAGAAAATAAGGAGACAGAGGGCCCTGAGCCTGCGATATTAACAACGCAGTCTCCCAATGCAACGTCAGCAGAGCCTGCTAAGGTGAAGGCTAGACACAAAGCTAAAAAACGTAAGGCTGTGCAATCACGTCAGCACAGTCTCAAGACACTACAAATCGTCCTAAGCGTAACCGCAAAGTTCCAGAGAAACTTAACCTTTAACCAAAATTACGCAATAAATACTACTTTGGCTGTTGGTTAACCATGTTGTTTAAATGTTTGTATCGGTTACATGTAAACCCAACGGAGGGTTTCATTTTAACTTGTGCCGTGATCGCGAAAATGTTAAGTCCTGCGTTAATCGTGCACGGAATAGACCGTGTTATTTTAAACTGTTCCTTGATTCTTGAAAAATGTTTTGTACCATTGTTATTTGTGAAAAAGTTATTTTTCGGTTTTAACACTTTGTTCTTTTCTTTTCATGACAAATCCTTCGGTTGTCCACTAAATGCTGAAGGAGCATTAAAAAATCAGCTATATGGATTTCCAAAAGTACTAACAACATCTGCGAACAGCTGTCAGTACCATAACAGCGAGCAGATGTGGCGTCAATATCTTACAGTTAGCCTACTCCGTTGCTAACTACGAATTCGCCAAGAAATTGTACTTACGTAAAAAAAAAAAAAAGGATACGCACATTAAGCTTTACGATTGTTAAAAAATAAAAGATTAAAATTGTAAAATTGTCTTGCATCAGACTGTCAAATTTTTAGACAGGTAAGTCTTAACTAAATGTCTTTATTTTTATGTAACAGCTTTCACAAAATGTTTAGTTTCTTTTCTTTGAAAGCGAATAATTTGTAATTCTGGTAAGACAGGTAGTGACTAACAATACCGTAAAAGAAAAAATTAATACATTCTTTATTTTCAGCTAGAAAATAGTATTTTTTGTTTTTGTTTTTTTTAGTTCTTCGGTTGTATTGTGGTGTCGTCATAGAGGCACCACAATAGGTAGCCATTTTAGTTCCTTTCTGTTAACCATCCCATAACTGTACTCCCATAGATTACCATGTTGTTACATATTATGTTCCATACTGACATGTGACACACAGTGTCACATGACTGTGTAAAGTCTTTAAGAAGCCATGTCACTGGCAATAAACACCCCTTATTGTGTTGACCTACAGCTGAGTAGTTCTTGATCCATAGTCTGTAGTAATGTAGTAGAACCCACAAGATGTTAGACCAACATACATCACACCTGCGCAGTACAAATGCGCCCGAGGGTGGCGACGGGAGAGTTCATATAACCCCCGAATGACCAGTTTCATTGTTTTACATTGTTTTAAACATTGTTATTAGGTAACAATGAAAATCACAAACGCCAGTATTAAAATCCTACCGAGCCGAACTTCTGTAAATTTTTGTTACCGCATCTCCTTCATTAATATTTGGTGTGTGATGGTGCCGATGGTTTCTATGGACTGCTACCGTGATGCAGTTTTGCACCTTAAGGCAGAATTTGTATTGATGGTGCCATTCCGGAGTTAAGGGGGGAGAGAGAAATTATACTTTTTATTGGGGCCGCGGCCCGACGCCATGCGCCAGGGGCCCCGAATGACCAGTTTCATTGTTTTACATTGTTTTTAACATTGTTATTAGGCAACAATGCAAATAAGCAAACGCCAGGATAAAAGGTATTGTCATAATTATTGTATTATAAGTTTTAAAAGTGCCGTCGTTCATTAAGTCAGCGTAACCTGATGGTTAGGGCGTTAGCCTGCTAATTAAAAGGTAGCTAGTTCGAATCCCGTCCAAGCACCGAATCTGGGTTATTAGTTTAAGACAGGTAGGAATATAGAAATACATCGAATATACTTTAAATTCAATATTTTAGAAATATTGAATTTACCTAAGTTTTTTATTTTGCTCTAAGAAGGGAGACAGTTCCATATGCGACCACCACCCCACCATCAAATATTCTTATCCGCGATAAAACCGGTTTTTTTTTGTGTGTGTAAAGCTGGGACCCAGGGGTGTGGGCAGCGACGGCGTCAGAACTGAATTGTTTGGGGGCCAACAAAGGAGCACATCTGGTAACAGAGTGGGCCAGGACTTTTTTTTTCAAGGCTGGTTTATTAGGCAGTGTTATCCGTTTAATTCAACCTGAACGTAACATAACCTTCAATGCAGTCCTTTTTTTTTTGTAAAACACGCCGCATAAACACACAAAATAAATTAAGTACACACATATTGCAAAATTGCTAAAATAAATAAATAAATAAATAAAATTAAGAAAAATAAAAGCTCAGTTCAGTCATTTGATTTCAAGTTTACCCTTCAAGTTTTTTTTATAATTTTATTTTCTGGTGGTGACCTGAGTGTTGGGGCAGGGGGGGGCCCGGGGGGGGGGGGGAGGGGTGGCCTGAAATAGCGCTGTCACTGGGCGTGGGGAGGTTCCTACAACAAAGATCAGCAATCAGCAACTTTCGCCATCAAAAATCGGCGGTTGGCGTATGTGGGAATGTACCCCCGGGCATTATGCCAAACCTTAAATAAGTTCATGTTGTAAGTAATGTGTTAATTAGAAAGTGCTGTCCTAGGATGCCCTGGGATGCCTGGGACTAAACAACGTCCTGTATATGTAACACCCTGTTACATCGTGGCAATCTATCTGAGTTAACAAACTGTATTGTTGAATTAAGGGAAGGTCATTTTAAGTTTCAACATGTTTGTTAGCCACCATGCGCAAAATTATGATTAAAGAAACTTTGATGAAGCATGGACATACACATGACACACAGAACCACACGTTTATTACGCCCGTCCAGAGTTGTTCATAGTGCCATTTAGGACATATTTGTTGCTTCAATTTTAAAACGATGAACACGAGAAGGCAAGATGGAAGAAAGATGCTAAACTAGAAATAGGCAGTCATTCACAGTGCCTGTCACAGAAATTCGGTGTCACCACGCTGTCACTGCAGGCAAGAGGCAAAAAGGGTTTATAGTAGTAAGGGAGATGCGCAAATTGACTGAGCGAAGCAAACGAAAATCAGCATTTGTTAGCCAGTATGCGCAAAATTGTGATTAAAGAAACTTAATTTTGATGAAGCATGGACACACGTGACAGACGGGCTGCAGGATGCCAAACTGGAAATAAGCAGATGTTCAGTCCCCGTTATATAAATTCGGTGTCACCACGCTGTCACTGCAGACAAGAAGGAAAGTGGGAAGAAAGTTTATCGTGGTAAGGGAGATGAGCTGACTGAGTGAGCGAAGTGAACCAAAATCAGCGTTTGTTAGCCATAATAGTGATTAAAGAATCTTACTTTGATGAAGCATGACAGAATAAACTACATGTTTATTTCACCCGACCTGAGGACAGGCTTCTTCTAGTCATCAGTATTCGGCAACATTCATCAAAGTTTACAGCATACAGTTTTCTAATATATAATCGGAAGTGAGTTAACTGAACAAAAAATGGCCTTGTTGTTTAGAGAAAAAAATCATTAGACCTCGTATCCCCATGGAACTCACTGCTGTGAGTCCAACAAATAAAAATAAAATAGATTAGAATTAACGGGAACTATAATTTGAGTAGGTGCTTTCTTTAAGAGTGTTTGTATTGTACAGTTCTAAGGAACAAAGATTGTTTTTCTTCCTTGAAAATATCAGAAAGTGAACAGAATTTGTGTTTAAAATGAGCCATGTCCGTGATCGTGTGTGTGGGAATGTTTAATTTTTGCATTATACAGACGATTTATTATTTTGAGGATTTCTTTTCTTTTGTTCCCTTGAATTGGAGTTCTAATTAAGAGTTCGTTTCGTTCGGATGAACCCTAATCCGTTTTTATTTCTGTGACTTCGCAACAGTGAGTTTCAGGACGATACGAACTCTAATGGTTTTTTTTTCATAAATGGCAGAGCCGTTTTTTGCTCATTTATAAACGGTAAAATCTTTTATATCATATTGATTATGAATGTAGTAAAACTAATCAAATACTGGTCGAGATCGTTCGCGACAGTTTAGTGCAAAACTTCAAATTGAAAAGCACAGTGGAGATGATCAAGCTCATCCATGGAGGTGACAGTAAAAATGAAAAAAATTGTGCGGAAAAAATAAAAAGAGGAAAATTTAAGACAATTATTATGTTTATAGAAGGTGAAAAGTTCCAATTGCAGGGACAGGACGGTAATGTCGGGCGGAATTAACTTGTGAGATGGGTTTGGGTGAAGGATGTGATAGAACGAAATTACTATTGAAACAGGAGTTGCTATTGATGTTAATTTATTGGTTCAGTTCTAAGATGTTTGGGCTCGCCTGCCATGACATTATCCCAGCCAATAATAATGCTAATGGGATGAGGGTGATTATAGTGAAAGATTTGGGGTCATGAATGGTTAAATTTAGACAGTTGGAGGATTAATGGTGGACAATTTCTAGTATTGGGTCGAAAGTGGACTTAATTGGTTACAGGAAAGAACGGAATGAGGAATTGTTACTACCCTAGCACTCAATTTCCTCAACTTTGTTGTTCGCCCCCCTGACATTTTACGTATGGAATGTCAGGGGGGCGAACAACAAAGTTGAGGAAATCGATAAATTGTGTAGTGGTTTTGATGTTGTTGGTATTGTGGAGTCGAGGTTTCCGGGTGGTTACACGCCTTTTGTTAAGGGGTTCCATGGCTTTGCAGGATCTGGTTAATCTGGAATTCGAGTTTTTATTAGGGATTTAATTCCATTCTCCCTCGCTCCGCACCCATTGTGCAGAGGTATTGACGCCTGTGTTTTCCAAATTTGGTGGGAGACTCGCTGGATCACGCTAGGGGCGATTCATGTGATCGGAAAGTTTTCAGAGCTTGAGTGGGTGGTGTGGGTTGGCTCTCTTCCTGGTCCAGTGGTACTGGGAGGAGATTTCAACGCACACCACACACTTTGGGGCAGTGCTCGCTGTGATGCTAGGGGGCGGATTATTGCTGACTCCTTGAATCATCTTAGGTTAGAGGTGATTCAAAACGGCTCTATCACTTTTGTTAGGCGGTACGGTGCATGTATTCAGGAGTCTGTGTTGGATCTTTTCCTTTGTTCGTCTGACATCGCATCTCTATTTTCTTTTGTAACATCGTCTGATCTCAGGGGCAGTGATCACTTTCCTGTGGCAGTGTCCAGCAGAGCTCATACCCCCATTGATTCACCGTTGCGTTTATCCAGTGGGTACCCGCGAGTTAGTTCGGGTGCTTTTGCTGACTGGATTGCCAAATGGATCATGGTAAAGAGACGGCCCCGTAGGAGCATCTCTAGGAAGCGACTCGACCCTGTCTGGTGGACCTCGGCTTGCAGGAGGGCTGTTTGTGATAGGCGAAAGGCTTGGCAGCGGTACTCTAGGCTTCGCTGCGACGTCAGGTGGTTTGAGTACGTCGGGACTGTGCAATAAACAAGGTTTATTTTGCAAAAGGAAAAGGCCACCTTCGGGCGCAGGCTGTGCGAGCGTGTCTCTCATGGTACTCCTATCTCGCAGGTCTGGGCCTTGGTGCGTCCTCAGGATTCCCAAATTGCGGTGACTTGGGCGCTGGACCGTACTGGAAATGTTTTGCGTGGTGCCCGTTTGGCCAATGCCTTCAATTCCAATTTTGCAACGGTGTACGGGGCTCCTAAGGGCCCCCCTCCTCCTCGTCTAGCTGATTGTGTTTCTGTCCCCAACCAGGCGCCTTTGACACTACTTGAGTTGTCGGCTGCTTTGCATGTGTGTAGGCCTGATAGTGCCTCAGGAATAGATGGTGTGTCTTATGCTGATTTGCAGGGCCTTGATCTTACTGGTCGTAGTGACCTTTTGGAGTACTACCAGACGCTTTTTGATGGGGCTGCTGTTCCTCAGTCGTGGCTGTTCTCTATCCTCTCCCCGGTTCTGGGTAGGGGAAAGGTGCGGTCAGCTGTTGAGAGTTACAGACCCATTGCTCTTCTCTCCTGCCCTCGAAAAGTTTATGAGAGGATACTCATCAACAGAGTTGTGTGGCAGCTTGAGGACTCTGGGAAGCTATTCAATGCCCAGTTCGGCTTCCGTAGGCACAGAGGAGCTCAAGATGCTATGTTGTATTTAGAGTCTGGCATTCTGGAGGCCTGGGTCAATGACTGTATTGCTGTCGTGGTGTTCTTGGACATTAAGGCAGCATATGACATGGTTGATGTGGCCTGGCTTGAATACTCGCTGGAGAGTCTTGGGGTCAGGGAGAAACTCAGGTCGGCTGTTTCGGCCCTTCTAGGTAAGCGGCAGTTTGCGACCAGGGTTGATGGCTCCTGGTCGAGTGTTTTGACCACGGATAGAGGCCTCCCGCAAGGGAGCTGTCTCAGCCCAGCTTTGTTCGCAGTGGCGATTGACGTGGTACTGGTTGAGCTGAGCTCTTCAGTGAGTGTTGTCGCCTATGCAGACGACGTGGCTGTTTGGCTGTCTGGGAAAGACCTGCCTACGCTCCTGGAAATTGTTGAAAAGGCTATCGCTCATGGCTCTTGGCTCCTTGCGGCCAGAGGATTGAGGCTATCCGGTGCCAAGACCGAGCTTATGATCTTCCACAGAGGCCCTTTGCTTACTGGTTCCATTTCTGTGGATGGGTCAGTGGTGGAGGCATCGAGTAAGGTGCAATACCTTGGTTTCTGGCTTGATCCGCGACTTGACTGGTCACACGATGCAGCGGCAGTGAAGGGTACCATTGCGTCTAGGCATAATGTTTTGCGTTCAGTTACCTCTAATAGGTCTGTGGCCAAACGTGCTACGATCAATTCACTTTACAGTACATACATCAGAGCGTGTGCAGATTTTCACATTCCAGTTGTTCTGACCTCGAAGGGTGCCTTGAAAAGCATTCAAGTTGCTCTGAATGACTGCCTGCGAGTTGTGTCTGGTTGCCTACCTTCAACTACAGTCCAGGCACCACTTGTTGAAACTGGCGATATGCTCATAGACATTAGGGCAAAGGAACTCTTGGTCAGATTGTGTCAACGGGCTGTTGCTAGGGGTGCGAGAGATCCGCTCGCCCAGATTATTGTTGACTACATGTTTGTTGGGTGCTCTTGGTGTTGGGGCTTCCCTTCTTGCTGCTCCTGAGGTGGCCGGGTTGCCGAAGGTTCGTTTTGTTGACCCCCCTTCCCCATGGGTGTGGTGTGGGGCCGCCCTTCGTTCTTTCCACAGTGGTCAGCGTCTGGACCCATCTTGTGTCACTGTTTATAGTGACGCGTCTTTTTGTGTTGAGACAGGAGTTGGCGGTGTTGAGGTGTGCGTACCCAGTTACCGGCTGGAATATAGCTACCACCTAGTGTCAGTGCCTTCAGCATTCGTTGGAGAACTTGTTGCCCTCACGGTGGCACTAGAAGTTGGTTTAGAGTTGCGTGCATCGAGTTTTCGGGTTGTCACTGATTCTCTGGCGGGTGTGGGATTTCGGGCGCACTTTTTTCGCCTGGGTTGGGCACGGACTCTTCAGTGTAGATGTGGCCTATCAGATGAAACGGTGGCTCATTTTCTATTTGATTGTCCGCTTTGGCAAGCGCAGCGACGTTTTGTCTTTCATGACGGGGACGACCCTGTGGCAGTGGTCCTGGGGGTCCCACCTCATGCGCAGAATGGAAGGGTGGGGTATTTTAGAACATTGGGATTCTGCAAGGCAACAGGTCGTTTTGGGTAGTTGGCGGCGGTTTTCTGTTGAGTCACCTGTTGTTCCCCCCCTCTCCTGGCATTTCATAGTGGTCCAGGCTAGCACAGGAGTATTGCGTTGTGTAGCTGTGTACGGCTGGCTACCTTGTGCACAGTGGGGTTAGGATGGAGTCGGTTTTGTGTCGGTCCTCTGGTGTGGAATCCTGCTATAACTGTTCGGCTGTTGGACTGTGTGCACAGTGGAGATCGTTTTTGGAGCGATGTGGTTTACAAGGATTTCTAGCACGGTACAGCTGCACAGTATGGAAGGCCCTGTGTGATATGTTCAAAGCTGTGATGAATGTATAGCGTAAGTTAGGTTAAGGCAGTAGGGTGAGTGTATGGCTTCAAGGGCCTTAAACACAAATAAAATTAACCTGAACCTGAACCTCAACTATTACATTGTTGGCTAGGCATTGTTCCAGTTTACTATCTAAACCATTAAAAACTTACGGTCGGTGTATATATATATGTACCTCTTCTCCTCCTGAAATAGGATGGCTAAAAATATGAGAAAGGTGTCAAAAGACTGGAAACTAATCCGGATTTCGCGTAGGCGTATTTTCGTAGTTCTAGGTAAATTTTTTCCTCTCGAAAAAAGCGAAAAAACCCCTTTGGACCATTGTTGAAACGAATTTTTCGAAGTTGATTGTTAGTTTCGGAATATCACCTCTTGTTGAAGACATAGGGCCTTAGGGCTTCGGGCAGATGACCAGGAGTGGTTAACGCTCGTTAAACCCTTTAAACCCTTTAATCACCTCTTGTGCGGGTGGTCCACAATTGTTGCGCCACGTAGGAGGCACGTTGTCCAGTAGTGTTGTCGGTAGAATTACGGCTGGCAATGCTAACAGCCGACATTCAACAATGAGGCACGTGCAGCTCGCTGATGGAACGACTGATGCATTTTGGATATTTCAAATACAAACTACCTATTTTGCCTTAAATTGAATTGAAAATACGTAAATCTACGAAAAGATTAATGCGAAATTGGCATATTTAAACAAAATATATTGATAACAAAAAGGGTATCAGAAATATTTCAACGTTTGCATTTGTAAACCGTCGACATTCGATCAATAGTGTGTTATTAGCTGGTGCTCTACTCAGAAATAGTCCAGCCTAATTGTGGTAAACACGAATAGTTGTTAGTTACGATTTTGCCTTGCACGAAATCTTTTATATTAGTCAAAAATTATGGGCGACATGTGGTTTCAAAACATCACATGTAGTGGGGAAGGAGATGGCTTTTAAGTAAAACTTCTTTAAATTTGTGAAACAAGGAAACCCATGTAAAGTCTGCAAAATTTATTGGAATAAAAAAACCAAGAGCGGCACAAAGCATGCAACATGTATGATAAAATTACCAAGCATGTTTAGTTCAAGCATGCAGCAACTCGCGTGCTACAGCATTGAAACGGCCTTGCAGCGCCGATGGATAAAGCTTCTTCAAGCCAAGACCGACTGTGAAGAAATCGAGTGTCTCGCCTCCTGGCTCATTGTCAGCTTAGGTGCACGCCAAAAAGGGGATGGATTTTTCAAGCCAAGGCCGACTGGGTCCAAACCGGATGCCTTGCCTCCTGGCTCAATGATAGCTCAATCGCATGCCAGAAAGGGAATGGGTTCTCAAAGCCAAGGCCGACTTGGCTACAAGTCGCGTGTCTCATCTCCTGGCTCAATGCCAGTTCATGCGTGTGCCAGAAAGACATTGCTTTTATCGAGGCTTTTCTTGTCAGTGGTATTATGGCTAACAATCTGAACAAGAGGCGCATGTAGCTAGCTATTGGGTGGCCAGACCGTTGGAGGGATGTATGGTTACCATATTGTTTGTTTATGAACTGAAGCGTTAAGAAAAACGCGTCCTACATTCTGATTATTGTCTTGATTGTTTTAGATGTGGAATGTCTGTCATCAGCTTAAGAGCTGGAGCATGTCAGCTCCTCGAGCATATTCTTTAAGCTAAGGCCGAATAGGGTATAGAAATCGCGTGTCTCGCCTCCTGGCTACTTGTCAGTTTAGGCGCATGGCAGAAGGGTGATGGTTTTCTAAACAGCGAAGCTGTTTTTTGTTTATGAACTGAAGCCTTACGAAAAACGCGTACTGCACTCATTTGCTTAATCGTTTTAGATGTGGAATGTCTGTCAGCAGTATAAGAGTTGCAGCATGAAAGCTCCTTGAGCGCAGCGAGACGAGCGACTCCGCTAGTCTTAATCATTAAAAACTTACGGTCGGTATATATGTATATGTAGCTATATATGTACCTCTTCTCCTCTTGAAGTAGGAAAGCTAAAAATATGAGAAAGGTGTCAAAAGACAGGAAATTAATCCGGATTTTGTGTAGGCGTATTTTCGTAGTTCTAGGTAAAAATTTTCCCTCGAAAAAAGGTAAAAAAGGTAAAAGGTAAAATTTTCCCCTCGAGTTGCTGCATGCTTGAACAAACATGCTTGGTAATTTTATCATGCATACTCTTTTGTGCCGCTTTTGGTATAGATTGTCTTTTTGTTCAAATAAATTTTGCTGACTTTACATGGTTTCCTTGTTTCACAAATTTTAAGAATTTTTACTAAAAAGCCATCTCCTTCCCCGCTACGTGTGATGCTTTGAAACAGCAACCACACGTCGCCTATAATTTTTGACTAATATAAAAGATTTCGTGCAAGGCGATATCTTACCTAGAAACTATTCGTGTTTACCACAATTAGGCTGGACTATTGCTGAGTAGAGACACCAGCTAATAGCACACTATTGATTGAATGTGGATGTTTCACAAATTAGGGCCACCAAAAGTACAACGTCCAGCAGTGCTGACGAGTGTCGGGTCACCATGGCAGATCAATCCCTACACACTTTAGCGGCCAGTAAGTATTCAGTCAATGAGTATCTTTCACCTCCATAGACGTGCCTCACCCTCCGTGGCAGAAAGGTTTCCACAGAGTTCCACGGAGGTGACCCCCACGGCCACGGGGGTGATTTTTTAAAGGTTAGACCTAATTTAAGCCTGACCTAATTTAATAGGATTGACATTGGCAGCCTTTCCGTGGTTGAATGATAACTAAGTTCAAAGGCCGGCTCTGTTTGGAAATGGTGGCTACCAGTTTTGATTTAGGACTGCGAATGCATAAACGGTCGTACCGTCTTATTTTCTTCACTATCTTTTTTTTTGGGAGGAATTTTATGTTATACATTTTCACACTGCTAATTTTCATACTTGCCTTGCCCACTTAGCGTTACATCAGCCAAATGGACACGGTTTGGTTTATTGTATGTCCACGCTTGATATGGTAAGTTCTTCAATACCATTTTTGTGCACACTGACTACCAAATGCAGATTTACGTTCGCATCGTTCACTCTATAAGCGCATCGTGTAACTTAGGACTGTCAACGTACAAACGGTCATACCGTCTTATCTTCACCTCTATCTTTTTTCTTGATGAATTTTATGTCTATAAATAATTAGCTGTTTCATCAGCCAAATTGAGAATTTTGATGGCCGTAGGAAGCGGTACGGCTGGTGCGGCACTTGCCGTACCACTTTTCGGCATATAAGTTTTAAAATAACATATCCAAACACACACAACGCGTCTACTGTAGGAAAACTTGTGAAGCGGCCTTGTAACACGCGCGTGGCTTTCCTGCCGAGTTTTGATAAGCAGCATCTGTCCTCCTATCCCGGGAAAAACACCCTTGGAAAAAATACTCCCGGAAAATATACCCCCGGAAAAAATAACCCCGGAAAAATACCCCCTGGAAAAAATACCGCCGGAAAAATACCCTTGGAAAAAAATACCCCTGAAAAAATACCCTTGGAAAAAATACCCCCGGAAAAAATACCCTTGGAAAAAATACTCCCGGAAAAAATATCCCGGAAAAAAATAACCCCGGAAAAATACCCCTTGGAAAAAATGCCCCTGGAAAAATACCCCTGGAAAAAATACCCGCAGGATAAATACGGTCAATAAATTTTTTTAATGTGGCAGATTCAATGCAAGCCTCAATGCCCCTCCTTTTCTTCCACAAAATTCTGAGAACCTTTTTATTTTGCTCTTCTTTGTTGTGTTTTATGGGTGCACGGAAAAAAAACAAAACCTCGTAAAAAAAAAGCCTGGAAAAAAGTTACCCCTGGGGGTATTCTTTCCAGGGGTATTTTTTCCGGGGGTATTTTTTCCAAGGGGTATTTTTCCGGGATTATTTTTTTCCGTGAATTTTAAAGTAAGCTACAGCAAGTGGTCAACACCAAACTTTGGAGAAAACCCAACAGAGCTCAACCAATCGATTACAACTCTCAAAAGTAAGCTTTTTAAGTCACTTGCCTTGCCCACTTAGCTGTTACATCAGCCAAATTGACACGGTTTGGTTTGTTGTATGTCCATGCTCGGAAAAATACCCCTTGGAAAAAATACCCCCGGAAAAATACCCCCGGAAAATATACCCAAGGGTAAGTAAGTTTTGTAAGTCACTAATAACGGAATAGGCAACATCGCCTACATCCACAAGGGGGTGGGGGAGGGGAGACAAATTACTTATTACATGCTACGTACATACATAATAGTAAGGTGTTAAATTGAACTGACATAAATAAAAATTATTTCACAAGGTAATGGGGTTTCGAAGCAAACAGGCTGCATTAAAGACTGATTTTGCTGGGATACAAGATACACTAATCTGAGAAAGAAATAAAAGCCGACTAGGAATGAAACACAGGATTTCTCACCGACCTCACGTATTTTGGATACATTGACAGCTTACATAAACACAAAAATTTGCCCTCTTGCCATCAAAATCTTACATTTAATAGCACAAAGTAGCTTCGTGGCTGAAATTGGAGTGGGGGGGGGGGGGCACCAACTAAAAAGTGACTGTCAGTCAGGAAAATGCACCTAAGTCGGTGGAGCGAACTACAAAAAGCAAAATAAGAGTCCTCAAAAATTCTCTGCCCCACCATCTCCCACCATAAGTTCTTAGATCCACCCCTGCTGTGGTTCACATTTTAACAAAAAAAAAAAAGAAAACCTTAAACATTTGTTGAAAACATGGCCTCCAGAGCCAGAAAAGACACTATAGCACCAGAAATTGCTTCAACTTCCGTGGTTATGCTCGGGACCCTGCTGTGGTTAGTTCACAGTGCTCCCCCAGACCCCCTAGCTGACTTGGTTAGGCCGTACCACTTTTTATTTGCTTCCTACGGCCCTGCTGAGTTTTCG
>JAHWFP010136528.1:25100-43308 GCA_023313725.1 Lithobius niger | reverse complement strand
TACCTAACCGGATCAACATAACCTCAGAAACCCAGTGTTTGTTTGTGATTTATTATTAAAAATTCATTGCAAGAACGTTTTCTCACTTGAATTTTATTTTGAGCAGAGAGCAATAAAAGCGGCACTTGGGGACTGACGACAAGTTTCTTGAATTTATTTATTTTTTTACGAGAACATCCCAACAGTAGGTCACGCTGGGATCAATGCAATCTAACTCGAATTTCCACACCACGCCATTGCATGGCAATTACAATGTACTTTAATAATAATAATAATAATAAACTTTATTGTAACACGTTAATGTATAGGTGATCAACATAACGGGAGGGGTGGGGGTAATGATTGTGCTAAAAGGGTGAGGTTTAGCGCTGGGTCCATTCTTACACCGACCCAAAACAGACAATTACAGTCAACAAACAAAAGCAAAAAATTAAAAGTAAATAAGAAAATGTGGCAGTTGGGGCTAGGAGGGGAGGCCGGGAAAAGAGTGGGAGGGGGATGGTTACCAAGTTATGAGTTAAATAAGTGACGGAATAATTGAGTTTTATAGGCCTGTTTATCAGGGCTGAACCGAGCTTATCCAAAAGTTGTCAGAAGTTAACCATTTTTTTTTTCAAACTAGCCTACCACTTTGTTTTAGAGCTTTTCAATGAAAAAAATTTAAGACTTACAGCTTAAGGTAAAAAAAAAAATAACGCATGTTTAACAGGACTGACTGCATACTACCATTACTCCAAGGTTTTTGCCCGCATGTCTGAAAACCATGCGCATGGGTTTTTTTTTTTTATGACTTGTCGGCAACTTCGGAGCAAAACTAAGAAGCCTCACGAAATTTCTGAAATAACGAAAACAGGCGGTGTTTGATATGCAGGCTGTCAATAGTTCGAAATGTTGATATCTTTGTTAAATAAATAAATAAATAAATGGATTCAACCACTGGAGTGGTTGGGAGTTAGAAGGGCTTGGGGCCACTTATACTAGTCCCTGTTAATGTGAAAAATATTAAGAGAACTCCGGCCTCTTTAAAAAAAAACCGTAGACAAATCTTGCCCAAAAGGTGCTTAAAACGGTCAACTGAGCCTGCCTGAACAGCTTCATCAGGAAAAGCGTTCCAAGCTCGTATCACCCTCACACTGAAAAATCTTTTTCGGCAATAGGTTTCCCCTAGCAAAGATTAAACTGGCTTGTAAAATTAAAAAAAGAAAAAAATTCCAGATTGTTTGCTAAATTTTTGTCATAAAAAAAACCTACCTATGTTGCTTTTCGGTGATAAATTCCCGTTAAACAAGAGACTTTTTTCTATGCCCGAGTTGAACAAAAATTGTTAAAAACGTGTCGGTAATAACTCGTAACAGCACTTTAAATCTCTTCGTCTTATTTTTATATTTCATGCAAGATGATTTTTATTTATGCCTATTTGTTTACAAAAACCGATGTTAAAAAAAGCCATCATACCATATGGGTCATGATTGCCAAGTTCTGCATCTGTTTAGTAATTTCCTACCAATCGGTAAAAAATAAAGGTGGACGTAAAATTGGAATAAATATAAAAATTCGTTTCGTAGATCACCTAAGAAACGGAGAGCAGTTTAGGTAAACTAACTAATTGTTCCTCTTTTTCTTCACTCCTGGCTTTCACTTCGAAAGTAAATAATTTCGACCTTTTCTTGAACAACAAACATAGTACGTAGCGTGACTATACCGTTTGTTGAACAAAAAAACGCGTTTGGTCCTATTCTTAAAGCATTTTCTCTGCTTACTCAATACACGCAGCCGACTGAGTTGTCCCCACCATGTCCGCTCAGAGGACAAAGAACAAAGAACGAAGATAGCGGCAGCTACAAACCAAGGAGATTCATAAACAATGGTCTGTTAACTGCAACAAAGAAAATGTGTGTGTGTACTATGGTAGCCTATGGTATGCAAATATCTAGGGTTGTTTACAAAACAACAAACACAGACAAATAAAAAAAAACCTGTATGATACACAAATTAAGCACACGCACACACATGCTCACAAACATTAAAGTGACACTATCACCGATTGAACTGCGAACGAAAAAAACTGTGGCGCCATCTAGCGACATTGATATTGTTAACCTTTATAACTTGCTCGTAGGTGCACGAGGATGAACCAAATTTTCACTCAATAATTAAGGATGTTGTGGCTTGTTTGTTTCGTTAAAAGAAATGCCGTTATGCATTCCTTCGCTTGGTGCAAGCAAACGCTAGATGGTACTACACAGCGCTAGATGTTGTCAGATTCGTCTGCTTTCAATCGGTGATAGAGCCACTTTAAACATTTCAAACACAAATTGCGTTCACACAAATTGCGTTCATAACAATAATATACGTGAAAACAGTCATTATTCCCTGGAATTGGAGTTCAAATTATAGTTCGTTGCGTTCGAGTGAACTCTAATCCGTTTTATTCGTGTACCTTCACAGCTGTGAGTATGGGGATACGAGCTCTAATGTTTTTTTTTTTCTAATCGGCGAAGCCGTTTTTTGTTCAGTTAATCGGATTATAGCTCACTCGAACAAGATGCAACGATGGTTGGGTGCCGGGAAACTAACATTGTCGTTGTTTGAGTTAGCTAGCTCGTTGTGGAGAACCAAAGTAAAATGGTCTTGATTTTTCCTTAAATCTTCAAGTTTTAAACCGTAGGGTGCGTAAGTCTTTAATTTTGAGGCCTACGGCAAGTCGGCCTCAAAATTTGGCGGCCGACATGATTGAGTGACTTATTTACTTTTTCAATGCGGGCTTCGGGAAGCAAGTTGAATTGTTTCCGCGATTGTTGCCACGATACTGAAACAATCCAGAATCAACTACTCATCGAGATGACGCATGCTAAATCCAGAAATACGCTAATGTGTTGCCATCAAATAATAATCATGGGCCAAACCTTCGGCGGAACCTAAACATACGTATCCATTTCTAATGTTCCGTTTTTTCGAAAACAAAAATCGGTGGACAGTGGACACATATAAAATGGAAGCGAAAAAAGCCGACAAATAAACTGAGCTCGTATCTCCGTACTCACAGCCCTGAAGGTACTCGAATAAAAACGGATTAGAGTTCAATCGAACGCAACGAACTATAATTTGTACTCCAATTCGCAAAACGTAAACCCACAAACATACACAAAATAGACGCCATAAACAGCAAAACGCTACAAAATTGAAAGATAAAAATGCATACACAAAATGAACACAAATTATATAGTTCGCTGCGTTCGAGTGAACTCTAATCCGTTTTTATTCATGTACCTTCAGGGCTGTAAAGTGGATACGAGCTCTGTTTTTTTTTTTAAACGGCGAAACCGACTTTTTGCACAGTTAATTATTTAGGAGCACGTTTAAGTGACGTCATAACAACGAAATATCGAAATGTGACGTCATATTTACGAATTTCTTACTTGTGACGTCATAACTACGACATGTCGAAGTGTCACGTCAAATTTACGAATTTCTTAATTGTGACGTCACAAATAGGAAGTGCGTAGCTCCAACAACATAGGAGCTAACCGGGCCTCCGTAAATGGGCGAGGACAGGACATCAAATTCCCATAGGATAACATGGAGTTTTCTGAATCCAAGATGGCGCCCTTTGCCTAAAAAGTCATACTAAACCCATTCCCACGTTATTTCAATGGGTTATTACGTAAACGCGAAGTACAAGAACTCCATAGGTTTAACATGGGCTGACGGATGTGAGGACTATGTCTGTACTTCGCATTCACGTACTAAACTATGACGTCATCACACCCCTGGAGAAAGGTGATTGGTTGCTCTTTGAATGTAAGTAAAAAAAAAAAGAAAGTCTTACTGCGTTTTTTCGATACGTGGCAGGGGTGTTGGTGAGTAGGAGGGGCGAACGCCCCCCTACTCACAGCAGGCCCCGCGTGTGCGTGGGGGGGCCCCCCCCCCCCCCACCCCCGCCCCCCCCTCCGTCTCCCCCCCCCCCCCCCCCCTCACCCCTCTCCAGGCCAGATCGCCGTCCGTAGGGGAAAGCACCTAATACGAAATAAAAGGTTAGCTCTCTCTGTAGCAAGAATGTTTCCGTTAAAATAAATGACATCATTTTAGGGTATGACATTCTTCGATTCAACGCCCACTAAAAGAAAAACAATGGTCAAATGCTTTGGTTCTTTTAGGAGTCGCCCAAAATCCTTTTTGTAATGAATGGGGAGAGAAATGTATTGGGGCCGGGCGCTGCCGGTCGGACGGCCGCTACAGCCCAGGGGCTACCCAGGGGACGGCCGCTACAGCCGAACGGCGTGGGCAGAGAAAGAAAACGGAGAAAGATATTTCTTTAACCTCGTTCTTTAACCTATCATTTATGAGGTCCTTCTGTCTTCACATACACGAATTTTGTTTCCCGTAGAAATCGTGGAAAAGCGCTTTCCCCAAACTGACAAGACATCTTCCATCCCTGTAGCTACTGGTTCGAACACGAGTTAAAATAATAAGATTTAAAATAAAATCCCAGCCTCTCCAACGCACAAAACCAGCATACTCCCTGTACTTCTTTTTGAAAGCAATAAAAAAATATTAAAAAAACCACACGCTCCTTTTTCCCTCCTCCTTGGGGCAGTGAACCGGAAATGTAATGGCCGCGAACCCCCTGAAACCTTCTTATACTGCAATTAAAGAGGAGGGAAAAAATGACCTTAACGAATATTGTGAGCTGCTGAATCCATAGTTGTGGAAACAAGTTTTTTTTTAAGGCAATCAACGTCGCAACACGTAATTTATCGCTTATGAAGAAGGGTCACGGGCCACTTTCGAAGCAAACTGACTATGCGATTACTTTTTTCCTTTAAGTAGGGTGGTGGGCGTGACACAAAAAAAATATCGGTGTCATCCGAGAAAGTTAAGACTTTCACTTTGAATGTTTTATCAAGTGAGGCGTGAGGGGAAAAAAATGGTGTCATTCAAGAAATCAGAATCAATGGTGAATAAAAGTTTGCAGCTTGCGAATTTAAGTAAAAGGAAAGCTTAACGTGAGAACCTACCCCCTCTCTCTCTCTTGAAATTTGTCTGTATAAAAGAACCGAGGTTTGCATTGTAACAGTAGCCTACCCGATGAAAATCACGCGCGCACGGCTGCTGGAATCTCTGTTCTTCGTCCGGACTGGCCGTCATCATTTTTGGTAAGTGAAAACCTTTTCCTATATTAGTTAAGTTTCTTTTTTTATTTCGTTAAAATGAATCGGTCTAAGTTTTTAATATTAGTAGTTTTAAACTGACCGCTTCAACATGTTACCACCTACCTACTAGTAATCTAGACATGCAGACTTTCGCTCTTTTTTAACTGATACATGTAAAGGAAAAAAAATATTTTTCTCCTACACTATGTGTCATGTAACTAAAAAAAGGTTGTTCTTTTCCCTTCACTCACGGTTTTATTTGAACAGGTGAAGGAGGGGAGAGGTATAAGAATTTCTTTCTACAGTTGCTCTAATTGCTCAGCTAGCAACTTTTTTGGTATACTTTTTTAGTAAACCTTGCCATGTTTTTTTAATAGGTTAAAAAACTAGTACAAAGTAATAATCATGGTCAGACAGGGCGTTATTGTTTTTACTGTAAAAAAAGGTTTGTTTAACATGTAGTTGCGTGCTCGTGTATTGTACTATGAGCTGAGTTATATAACTCAAAAAAGTTGTTTTTTTTTACCATAAGAGCAGACAATGAAAAGTACGTAATGTAGTACTCTGACAAAAATTTCACAAAAAAACATCCTTTGTCTGAAACGAATTTTCGAACTTTGTTACACAAGTAAAACACCAACTCTATGCATAAACTTTCACGTTTTTTACATATCTCACTAGCAGTGTCAAAAGGTAGGTGAGCCACCACCTAAATGGTACGACGTATTATTTAATAAACAAAAACAAACTTGTATTGTGTGTGAACTGAAGGAAAAAATTACTTCGAACCAACAGTCGAAACGAATCGTTGGCATGAAGGGCTTGGTAAACGTTTTATTGTCGCCAACAGAAAAAAAGTAACGTATATAACAACCACTTTTAAAATAACCAATTTTAAAATATCAGCACATCCGATGAATGAATTGTTTGTCACGTAACTCAAAAAAAGGATTTTTTTCCTTTCAATAGAAAATGAAATTAGTTGCTTGTACAAAGTAATTCCAAAGAATTCAAATTACTACATGTACAAATGCATGTGCAAAGAATTCAAAATTTCGTATTGAGAGGAGCCATGTGAAATGGTAGCACACGTATTTAATGCATCTAAAATTGCTCGAACTGTGTGGACGTACAACAGACAAATTCTGATCGAAGTTAAACTTTTTTTTTTTAGCATTCGTTCCGCACGTTTTTTTTTAATTGGGGAATTAGTACACTTAAGAATTCGTACAGTTAGTAATTTAGGGGAGGTGAATTTCAAGTTTTTTTTTCAACGTCATTTACATTCTAACTTAGTAATGAACAGCATGTGTTTGTGTTAGGGAAAATTTTAATATTTTTTAGGTGGGCAATTGCGCCACACACACTATCACTGCCGAAGGTTTGATAGTCATGGCTTAAATGATACATCGCATTATTTAATAACAAAAAATAAAACAGTTTTGTGTCGGGGAAAAATTACTTAAAACCAACAGTTACTCGATTGGGGAGGATCACAGACAGAAAATGTCTAGCCTGATTACAAACGACATTTATTAGAGTAAAAAAAATTGTTATACTGCTTGTTTGTCTGGTGTTTTCTGTCTGGTGTTTTTTTCTGTTACCTCGCTCGGCTCCAGAAAAAAAATGTATTCAACCCTCAGTAATGTATGTATTTTTCGAGGCAGACATTGGAATCAATTTTATTTCTGGCAAGCTCATTGTTCTAACTTTTCGCTCCATCGTTTACACGATAGCTTCTTGAAACGTAAGAGTTTAAAAGGGTAGTTCTCACATTCTGCCAAGCCATTTTTTTGTTTTTAAAGGGGAAAGAAAAATAGGGAGTGCAGTAGTTTAAACTCTTTCTTCGTCTTCCAATTCCTATCATTGAGAAAGTCTCTGATGAACTGTACGTTCGTTAAATTTATACAAGTTTTAAAATATGGCCTACAGTTTTCATTTGCCACGATTTCGTTCGAAGTCGGTATCACAAATTTAAACGACGGGAATTCTTAACATTTGTTTTGCGGTCTTTTTTCTTTCTTAGCGAACCAAATTAGTTTAAGGTTTTCATTATCTACGTCCTTACAGGAAAAGTTTTTTTTTTTTAACCTAAAAAAATGTTTACATTTTTTTTCGGTTTAGCTTAGTCGTTCACTTCAATCGTGCGGCCAATTACAGTTGGTAATCAACCAACAATTAGAGAGATACTTAAAAATGTAATACTTTACAAAGCAAACTGTCGTGTAAGGAGAGCTGATCGGAATTGCAACGCTTCTAGGCTGAACATAATTCTGTGGTTAGGTCCGCGCAAAAAACACTTCGTGTATAGAAGTCCTAACCTATGTCCGATGAATGCAAATGAATGGACATTTGCATTTGCGTTCGCATTTGAATTTTCTCCTCGAAACCTCGTCACATATTCTGTTGTAAATCTGCTCTGCTCAACTTTGCTTCGAACTATTTCGGATTTTTAATAAAATGGAAGACAATGCAAGACAAGATTTTATTTTTAATAAAAAATAAGTCAGAAAAAAATGTTAAGCAGCACGATGTCAGGCGACCAAACAAGTTTCAACTTAAAAGATCTTAGCTGTAGTCTCTTTAGAACTAACATGTTTCTTAATAACTCCGATTTATAATTTTTGTGCGACAATCGTTGGATTGCATTTTATTTTTTCCCTTGAACGGGAAGTGAAATGAATGTAGTTTTGTACTATAATCGTTGTACGGTACTGCATTTTATATTTCCTTCGAATGGGAAGGGGAATGTACGCACTTTTTTGTAATGCATTTTAAAGTACAATAGAGAAGAACAATCACGCATGCCTAAGGCCTAATTTTCGTACTTCCAATACATAACTTTTTCCTTTTTTATTTTGTCTCTTTTTAACAAGGCGCAATGATTTTTGTTTTTTCCTTTTTTTATAGCTTAGAGAAACTAGAGGCCACGCCTGAGGAAAGCCTGGACGTGAGAGCTCCGCCAAATTGGTGAGTTTTAATTTATTGTAATCACTTTATTATTTCTTAGTCATTTTTTGTCAGCTTCGCTCTTAGTGCACCGTTTCTTTTTTTTTTAGCCATATCCCAAAATCCTCCTATCCATAACCTCTCAAAAAAATATGGCTTGTAAAATGCTAAAGGTGGGCTTTACAGACTATGTAATGTTAGGATATACTGCATTTCTCAAAACCAACATCTTAAACGATCACCTTGAAATTGTAATTGCCAATTATCTTTCGCCAGCTATAGGTTTGGTTGCAGGTAAAAAGTCTGTCTCACTCTCTTTACAAGAGTGGACGGAATTTGCAGCCATTGCAGATTTGATTTCGTTAAATTGTTACCAGCGACAATGCGATCCTTTCGAAAAAACTTACGTCCTCAGCCCAGAGCTATTTTTACATTTAGAAAGTGACAGTAATCCAACGCGTAGTAAGATCAGCTTTTCGAGGAATGGACTCGTTCGTTTCACTATTGGACTTATTCAGTTGCGTAATCTAATTAGCATGAGTGGCGTTGTTAACGATCAAATTAAATCCTTGCAATCGGTCATTGAGGCACAAAAAACATAATAAGTGAGCGCGTGTTGATGATGAAAACTAATCGAATTTCTTTCTGTTTCTCTTTTGCCTCCCCCATCCCTTTTCAGAAAATGTTTCCCTTGTCAAAAAAAAAAAAAAAATGGCGCAGACAGTTTTGTTTTGTTATCGCAGACAGTTGGGTGTTTCAGACTTTTATTTTTAAATCTTCTTTCGATATGATGAATCTCGACTGCATGGTCCCCCAGATAGAGCCAACTCCACCCCAACCCTAAGATTAAACTGAAAATTAAAAAAAAACTAAGAAATCTCGCAAACTCGACAGCAACGATGACGACTTAACGTGTCTTTCATGCGAGAACAATGTTTGGCCTGTTGCATGCGCTAATACTAATCGTATGAAGGGCTCAGCATTCCTAACACTCACGATCCTAACGCCATTCACGACTGTATTTTGTCCCCAGATCCTTCTACTGCGAAATGTAAAAAAGAAACCTTACGTTTTTTTCTTTTCCTTTTTCTTTTTTTTTTTCAGATGTAACTCTTACCCCTCCCCCCTCCCCCCAAAATGGAGGAAGATGAGGAAGATTGAGACTCGTCCCCTCCTCCCAATAAAAATAAAATGGAGGAATATTTAGACGATGAACTAGCAAAACTTATAGACATTACAAAAATCACGAAAAGAAAATTCTGTCAGGTTTAAAACTGAACAGCAAAGCATTAAGGTTAATATCGCTCCCCCTGGTGTGTCATTGTTGACGATATATCAATTAACTCCCGCCGAATTAATCGACCATTTGTTCAGAGTAATTTTCGAAACTCTACTGAAAAATGTAGCTCCTACCGATTATGTCGGCATCACGTTAATGGCTGGCGAATACTCGTCCGATTTATTTTTGCCCTTTCAATTAAGGAGAGATTTCTCCCACGAACAAATCCTCTCGTTGATTTTGCGTTTATCGCAGAGTGACAAAAACCTTTCCATATACTCGAGTTTCGACTTAACTCTATCCCACGTCAAGATGGATACGGGTTGAAAGGCTGATTCGGTTTCAGTTTTGAATTTTAAGAAATGGTTAAAAAATAAATGCTCCGTTATCACAGTATCGAATCCTAATGACCCTGTATGTCTGGCCAGGTGTATCGTCACGATTTTAGCTCATCACAAAAACAAGAACGAGTTCAAACGTGTATCTACAAATTCAACAGTTCAGTTTGCTAAAGCGCTCAAACTCCATGGTCAGGCAAACGTCCAGTATGCTAAACCGTCTGGAATTGAAGAAGTAAAAAGGTTCCAAACATACCTTAAAAAATATCAAATTATCGTTTTTCAGAAACTTCAAAACGAAATGACCGTCGTTTTCAGCGGACCAGCTTCCAAACAGAGTATCATGCTATTGTTACACGAGCAACATTTTTACAGCATTTTGAAACCATACCTTATTTACAAGTCGGACAGATTTTGCTTCGATTGTTTTAAAGGCTACAGAGGGAAAAATCATTCCTGCGGTAAAAATAAATGTCTAAGTTGTCACAGTACTGTACACGATTGTGCATTGATAGTATGGATATTTTGTAACGAGTGCCGGCGTTTATTTAAATCCGAAAGATGCTTCCAAAATCACAAAACGATCAAACGTCCTTTTCGCCACCCACTTTGCGTACAAGTACAGGCTTGCGAGAAGTGCGGATTAAATGTAACTCCAAGTACCAAACAGGCGAGCAAACACAAATGCAGTTTGCGGGACTGTAAAAACTGCGGGTGGATGCCTTCGAACCATACGTGTTTCATGCTGCCTATCCCCCTACCTCCCCCCTCGACGCCCCCGTCCGCTAAACCTAAAAAAAAAGACGCGCACTATCAGTGGATTTTCTTCGATTTTGAAACGAGACAAGACAAATTTTTCACCGAAGACAAGTACGAACACGTCGTTAATTTCGCCAGCCTCTTGGTAACGTGCGAACTGTGCTCGCATCAAGATCCCTTCGAAGTGCCAGAGTGCGAATACTGTGGTTGGAGGGTGAGATCCTTTAACGACGGGGACAAAACTTTGCACAAATTCTGCTGTCATCTGTTCGAGACTTTCCATCACGTATCCAAGACTGTATGGATAGCGCATTACTTTTCGAAATTTGACGGCCATCTAGTGTTAAATTACGCCTGAAACGAAGGCATTGAACCGTCGAAATTAATTCAAAATGGCGGCCATTTGTTTTCCATGACGATAGAAGGATTGACATTCAGAGATTCGTTTTTGTACATGCCTCTTTCGCTAAGAGCCTTGCCGGCGAGTTTAGGCTGCGATCCCGACGTCATGTTAAAGGGCCATTTCCCCTTCAAGTTTAATATTCCTGAGAATTACGATTATCAAGGACCTATTCCCGCCTTGAACTATTTCAACCCTGATTTCTTTAAGCCTAAAGATCGTGACGAACTGATTTCATGGCACGAAAAGTAAACTGGCATCGTGTGGGATTTTCACAAGATTTTCACGGTATTAATAACGTCATCGTGCTCAGAGCCGCTTGCTTGAAATACAGAGAATTGGTTAGAAATATCGCCCCCATAGAACCCTTCCACTAAACGTGCACGCTGCCGGCCCTAGCCCTGCGTATATACAGGATGATGTTTTTATTGCCTAAAACAATCGCCATCAGAAACCCGCTAGAGCTTTCTCCAAACAGTCCATCCTATGGTTGGAATACGAAGCCGTGCGTCGCAACATTAAAATACGACACGCTACACACGGAGGAGAGTTCCGTGTTTTGAATAAATTCTCTCTTGATGGTTTCTGCGTGGAAGAACAAATCATATTCGAATTTTACGGGTGTATGGTCAACGGCCATCATTGCGTGATGGACAGGACTGCTAAAGTATCTTTTTCCAATTTAACCGTAGAAGAAGCCTACCAGAAAACGGTCGCGCGAAGTATTGCCCTTAAAACTTTGACGGGATGTCAATTAGTCGAAAAATGGGAATGTTATTCCCCAAAAAAAAAGAAATGAAACTCGATCAGCGACTGAGTGATTTTGTCAAAAAATATGACGATTTCCAGGGGGAGGAGATCACCCCCTCCCAAGGGTTTTACGGAGGGCGTGTAGAGACATACTCTCACTACACGAAAGCAGATTACATTCGCTACGACGATTTCAACAGTCTGTACCCCCACTGCATGGAAGTAGGCCAGTATCCAGTTGGAGACTGCAAAATTATAACTTCTTTTCAGAGTAATGATATCGCACCTTTATTCGGCATGATCGCCTGCACCATTTTACCGCCGAGAAGACTGTTCGTTCCCACTCTTCCCTTCAGAATAGAAAAGAAACTTTATTTGACTCTGTGCAAAAGTTGTTGCATCCAGCGATCTGAAGAATGTAAGCACAGTATCGACGAAAGAAAATTGGTCGGCGTGTGGCCCAGTGTAGAATTACAGAGAGCAGTCGCCGACGGGTACGTCGTACTTAAAATCCACAAAGCTTGGCATTTTCCCGAATCTTCCCAGTATGTTGCAAATACCGACCAGCACGGACTGTTCAGTGCCTACGTGAAGAAATTCATGGCTTACAAGTACGAGTCGACGGGGTTTCCGCGCGACTGTTTTTCGGACGAGCAGAAATCAGCTTACGTCACACGCGTGAAAGAAGAGGAAGATATCGTTTTAGACATTGCGCGAATAAAGCCTAACCCAGGGGGACGTCTCTCCAGTAAACTTTTTCTTAATAGTTTGTATGGAAAACTATCGCAAAAATCCAACAAATTAAGTACAAAATACTGCAAGATGCTGCGTGACTTTTACCCATTTTTATTGAGCGATAAATACGAAATTTCGTCCCTGGATTTTGTCAACGAAAACTTGATTTCTTTCCGCTACAGAAACAACGCCGCCTTGAGCGAAGGGTCTGCAAACGTCAACGTCATACACTGCAGTTTCGTAACGGCATACGGAAGATTGAAATTGCTCGATGCTATGCGTCAAATTCTGCTAAAATCACTCTGCTACGTCAACACCGACGCGACGGTATACTCCATCAATAAAGACATCCCCCCTCCCTTCCCCATCTCTAATAAATTAGGAGACATGTCCAGCGAATTGGAAGGCGCCGAGTCTCACATTGTAGAGTTTGTCAGCAGTGGATCGAAAAACTACTCCTTCAAGTTCTTCAACTGCAACGAGAAGAAATACGATACTGTGACAAAAATTCGTGGCTTCCCTTTAACGTTCGATGCTAGCAAACTACTCAATTTCGACGTCATGAAAGAAATGGTTTTAAACGATTTGCGCAACAAAAACCGCGAAGTGGTGATTACTGACCCCCAAAAAATCGTGAGGTACAAGCACACGATACTAACGACACAACAAAAAAAAAGGCATAGATTAGTGCCGGACAAACGACGTATTCTACCTAACTGTTACGGCACCGTACCGTGGGGATATTAACCTTCTTTTTTTTTTTTGTTGAAATGGAACTCTATATGGCAGATTTACACGTGAGAGTTTACGAAGCAGCCATTTCGCCTATTCACCTTTTCTTCGGGGAGTAGATGGGGAGGGTGTAAATAAACTAGAAGCATTCATGGAAATTGAAAATGTAATAATGTAGTCGCTCTAGCCATTTACATTTTGCCGTTGATACTTACAATGACAAAAGGAGAGATATGAAAGAATCAACTTGTCTTTCAAGATCACTTCCTTCAAATTTTATTTTCCTCAGAATGAGGTGAAGTTCTTTTTAAATTTTCTTTCATTTTTTCCTAAGCATAAACCCCCCCTCCCCCATCACCTTCGTTGATGAGGGGAGGGGGGGGGGGGACAGGCACGAGTCACTAGAGAGTTCTTTAGAGGTAACACAGTCAATTATTTTCCTTCCTCAAGCCATTTTTTTTTGGTCTTCGTCTTTAAGAAATGGGCAATTAAAAAAATACATAACCTGTATAGCGTGTAGAGTCGATTCATATATTCGTTTTGGTGGAGGGTTTTTTGTAGCTTTTTTTTATACACCTACCTTCTATTTAATCTTTTAACCTTGGTATTTGTTTTGGTGGTGGTTTTCTTTCCTTAGATTAAATACTTGTACCTTTTTTTTATACATTACTTAAAAACTTAATAGATGAAGTTGTAACTTTTGAAGACTGCGGGATTGTAGTGGTTTTGTAGCTATGTATTTATTTAAAATTTACAAACTTAATAGCAGGAGTTGTAGCTTAACCAATTAAAAAATACCTAAACTGTAGAGTAGATTCGTAAAGGACTGTTTAAAAAAAGCTTTATTTTCCTCACTCCCTCCCCTCTCCTCTCCATCGTTTTTTTGGAAGAAGAGAAGAGAACGCTTCCTCAGACTACGCAAGAGAGGATCCACATCATTCATCGATTTAGGGAGAAGAGATCCCGCGATGCTGACATTCCTCGTGTATAAAGACAAGACGTGTTCCATCTCTTCCTCAGATGTCTAAGATGTTAACATATCTGCACAACATAGCTGACAAATCTACAAGAGGTATTCCATCGCTTTACCCTAAGTTGTAAGATGGTGACATATCTGCACAACAGATCTGAGTTGGTCAACTGTGTTTGTGAAGTTTTTGACCGAGCCATCAAACATTCGTGAAAACATAATTGGCAAAAAAAAATCTGCACAATACAACTTATAAACCTACAAAGTGCACAGACTTTCATATTTTTCTCTGGACAAACATTTTCTGCGAGAAACAAAACTAACAACCTGTTCAAATAAAACAAAACATTTTCCATAAACCATTTCTTTCTTTGTAATATTGTGAGAAAAAACACTTGTCGACTTTTTTACGAAGATGAGTCCATCGCGTCTTCAGACAATCATCGAGAAACATCTTCAAACAATCGTGAAACATAGTTGGTTTATGGAGAACAGGAACACCACTTCCATTTTGATGATCGAAAAAATCTGAGTTCTTCATAGTCTTAGCAAACAGATGAAAAAAACAAACAATCGAGTTGGGAAAAGTGTAAAACCATTTTTGTGCACGTTCTTCGTCATTTTGTGAGAAATCGTTCAAAACATTTTTTATATAATGGATTCTGTATTCTCAATATATATTTCCTTTTTCAATTAGTTTTTGTACTTGTTAAACTCTTACTTTTATTTTTATGGATAAAACGTGTTCATGCAGTTACCTCGTTCTGCAAGTTACCAAAAATTGAACCTTGTTGGTAGAACGAGCATTGTAACTTGTCAATCGCGAGTTCCTTTTTTTTAATGCTTGTATTTTTTAATATTTAACAACTGAAGCAGAAAGTTGAATTAAAATAATTTCAGATTGGAACACAGTGATTGGACAAAGTATCGAGCAATCACGAGACATTACGAGTTCATTAAAAACCTGATGTATAAACCAGTTTTTCTTCAGTCTTTGCGAGACAGAGAGAGAGATGGCAACGAGACATTGCTACATGACTGAAGGGCCGTGAGAAAACTTTCACGGGAAAATGGCCTCATGTCGATTATTTATCAACGAACAAAATGGCCGATGCTGGGTTCTTCAGATGTTTGAAAGAACACGACAAAAAATTTAAAGTGCAAGACAACGTGATGTGCGCCTACTGTTTCTTACGAATGGCCAACTGGACGAAGGAAGATGATCCTCTATCCCTGCACAAGAAGTTGAGGTCAAACTGTTCCTTCGTGAAAGGACATAACTATGGGATGCCGAACAAAATGAATAACTCGACAGCGAGCCAAAGTGATATCGAAATAATGAACGAAGTGTTGGACGATATGGCAAGCAAAGAATGGATTCCTTGTGTATGCACGAGAGAAACTGTCATTTAAAATGAGTTGTCATGTGTTAAAGAACACGTTTTCAACAGCAGCTCCAAGATATTTCAATTACCTTAGATATAGAAAAAAAGTTAAATAAATTGGGTTATTAATTTAAAATGTGTTTGCTTCGTTTCTTTTATGTCGTATTGTAGAGGTAAGGTTAAACCACCTCTTATGGTTAAAGAAATAAGCCCGTTACGAGGCGGGGGGGGGGACGATCATGTAGGGCCTGCTGTGAGTAGGGGGGCGTTCGCCCCTCCTACTCACCAACCTGAACCAACACCCCTGCCACGTATCGAAGAAACGCAGTAAGACTTTCTTTTTTTTTTACTTACATTCAAAGAGCAACCAATCACCTTTCTCCGGGGGTGTGATGACGTCATAGTTTAGTACGTGAATGTGAAGTACAGACATAGTCCTCACATCCGTCAGCCCATGTTAAACCTATGGAGTTCTTGTACTTCGCATTTATGTACTAACCCATTGAAATAACATGGGAAGGGGTTTAGTATGACTTTTTAGGCAAAGGGCGCCATCTTGGATTCAGAAAACTCCATGTTATCCTATGGGAATTTGAAGTCCTGTCCTCGCCCATTCTACTTTGGGCCCCACATTACTACTCAGGAGAGGAAATCATCATCTTGCGGAGACCCATTCTGGCCTTTTCAAAAAGTTTGTAAGTGCAACCGTGGCTAGGTTTTGTCGAAAGATTGTCGAAAGATGGTCACGCTCTTGCTCATAATAAGTGATTCAGGTAGAGAGTTCCACACGCGAACGGCTCGAACAGCAAAGAAACTACGTCTTGACTCAGTAGGAAAAGTCGGACAAGAAAGTTTAAGAGAGTGTCCTCTAGTAAGTAATGTCTGACTGGGATAAAAAAATGTCAGATCAATGCGCACATGGCCATTAAGGATCTTGTATGTAAGGTTAAGATCGAACTTCAACCTACGGAGTTGAAGGAAGTCAAGTCCAAAAACGTATAGTCTTTCAGCACATGAAAATTTCTCAAGGCAAAATTTTTCAGTGTATTCGGTCATAGGCTTAAAAGAACATTCCTCCCAGCGCCCCAAAGGTCTATTTACTTACCATTAGTTAATCCCCTGGTAAAAATCCGTTTTAAAATGTGGCATCTGGGAGATTTTCTGTTGAATAATTGTTAACTTTATTTAGTGCGGGACGCACATATATGATCCTTTGCGAGCTTACAATAACCATGACGTTTCACCTCTGTGTGTGCATATACTAATTTGCTAATAATTACCATGAGATCAAAAGTCTAAAAGACTAATTCGGTAAAAATTAAAATTAATTATTCCAATAGATCGCCGAAGCAAAATTATAAGTCACTAGCCTAGAAAATTATAAAATGTGATGTTAAAATACGAGAGTCATTCCGGTTTGTGACGACGCAATTAATGCGTTCATGCTGGTTCGTCTATTAAGCACAATGCCAACTGAGACAGTAGCTGCGTTCTTCGCTGCGAGGAACGCATCTACTATCTCAGTTGACCTTGGCGAGGTATATGCGCTGTTGGCGATCAGCGCGTGGCTGTTATAAGGCAGGCCGGGTGTACCTTTAAGTTAGGCGTGGTGTATAGCGTAGTAGCCTATTAGACTATGGCAACGTAAATGACTGATTATTTTGTCCTTCGTAGACAGTTCAGCTTTTACGGCAAGATTTTACGATAAATTTAAGAACCAGGGTTGATTATATAGAAGCCATTGTTGCTTGAAATCTTTGGTCGCAACATGGAAAAGAAACTAATTTTAAATTCCGTGGTTGCAAATTTCAAAACAATCCCACGCAGTTGCCCCTGCCTCTGACCCCTACAAGCCCCAAACCAACAAATCGATAAAGTTCAGATCACCACGCAATTGTGTGTGTGTGGCCTAAACGTTCAACTGTGTTAGATTTCCCAATTTTTCCTATCTGTGAACAAGACTATGGGATATGACATGGGAAAAACGTTACTACTGACTACTTAACTAGACAGTATCATGAAAACAACGTTATTGATAAATATTTTTCTCTGTGATGGTGGACACTCATCCCTTAACTTTTAGTTTTTCTGTATCCCTGCACATTCCTCTTATATTTTCCGCAGTTTGAAAGATTTCGACCGCATGTGTCATCAATATGGTAAAAATGTTTTTAGTTGTTTACAGTTAACATACTGTAAACATACTGTAAGGCTGCTAGTTAGTGTTTATTGAGAGCCTAAAGACCTGTACATCGTATGCTCTTATACAGACTAACCCGCCTATACCGCCTTTTTATCATCAACAATTAATCTTTTAACAATCGCATGTCTACTGTTACTTAGCGGTGACACACTACTGTGTGACTAGATACGCAAGTCGCAGTGGCGTACACAGAGTGGGGTGGCCGGGTCACGGGGCATTGCTTCGTGTCACTTTAAAAAATGAAAGTTTTATTTTTTAAAACTTCGTACTGGCAACAACTTTTTGTGCTGACCGTTCACAGTAAGACAAGCAAGCGACATCCGCAAATTTGACAGATATGTTATGTTGCCAGATGTTTTTCTAAGGTCATGCAAAATTTAAAAAAAAAATGCTAATCGGGCATACCTTTCTGGAATATAAAAAAGGCACAAAAACATTTTTATGCGGAGGTTTTTAACTGGTGCGGCGTACATGAGAACTAAAAAATGCTTGTGCGGGTGGGTCCTTTTACCAAAAGTTTTCCCCCGCCCTCTCTGGGGGGGGGGGGGGGGGGGG
>JAHWFP010136528.1:0-17589 GCA_023313725.1 Lithobius niger | reverse complement strand
CCCGGCTTGATACTATTTGTGTTCGGACGAATACTCAACTTTCAACTATACTCAGCATCAACTTCAACTTTTAGTATTTTTTTTATTTGTTTTCATAGGAAATCAGTGGTGTCGAAAGAGTGTATTTTCAGGGCTGATTTCTCCCATGAAAATAAATAAAAAAACCTTGATAAGCATGGGTCCAAATTTGCATCGTTTTGGAATTACACCCTACCTAAGGTAACCAACTTTAGAGGTTTATTGCAGTTGTGGTTAACGGAACTACAAAATGCAAACAAAATTACCAATAATTTAATTGAATAAAACAAAAATAATAATTGAAGATCTACCTGCAGACCTTCATTTAATGATGAAAAGCAATTTTTGTAATGAAAGAAAAAAATTATTTGTGAGATTCAACACACTAAAAAAAAAAACAATAATTAAACAGCGGATTCTGGAAGGGAGGTCTTTTCAGACAGTTTTGCTTATCATTACTGTTTATTTAATTAAAGCAGTGGTTATTTAGTTTGGAATTCGTGATTCCGTCTACCACGACTGTAATAATTTCAAAAGTTCGTTACTTCGGCAAGGTCTAATTCCAAAACGAAGCAGAATTGGACCCATGTTTATTAGGAATTTTTTACTTGTTTTCATGGTAGAAGTCAGTACTGAAAATTGTTGACACTAATTTCCAAACACCCAGTATAATAGGGTGGAGTGTAGAAACCTTTTTTTTTAATTCCTCATTGGCAGGGTATGGCCAAAGTTGCTATTGGGCATTACTAGCCCACACAACAAATTTCATCACTCTGGGATCATGTCTTGAAGTGCCCAGAGAATGTAATGGGTGTAATGGGTGTCTTGAATGTAATGGGCGGAATGGCTCAAAATGCTGTAGAGGTTTGGGGGAGTGGGCGACCCTAACGTGATAATACTAAAGTGTGGGGATGGTTCAATGTACGAAATTCAATAATTAAGAAGACATTTGGTTGGGTTCAATATTTGATGTTTCAATGCTGGGTAAAACACATAGCTTCGCCTGCCACGACTTAACCAAACAGTTCTTAATAGATGTTAATGTGATGGCTAAATATAATGAATAATAGGGACATGATGGCTTAAGTGTGGAGGACTGGGGAAATTGCGGAGGAAAGAGGACAAATTTCTAATTGATGAGCCAAAGATTACTTACGGAAGATTTGGGATCGAATGGGGGCTTGGAATGAAATTATTATTATTACTTAAATTAACAATATGTTGGCAAGGCAATGCACATGCTTAACAATTAATTTGATTACGGAATACACAACAATACAGTGAGTGAGTTTTAATAATAGAGGCAGGGCACACTTAAGATCGTCATCCAGGCTCAGCTCAAGGGAATCAAGATGCTGGGTCATCAGTCCAGCAACAGGTCGTCCAATATTGACGTTGGCAGGAGCTGAGGCAGGATGAGTCACTACAATGCAAGAATGACGATTTGACTGGTTTTAAATTTAATTTTAACATTATCTCATTTGAACACTTGCAGGCTAAGAAAGGTAGCCGTAAGTGCCCCACATATTTTTTTTTCTGCACTATAGTGTAAGTAGTAATTATAGACCAAATTGCCTAAAAGGCCATTTTGGCCAATTTTCGATGCTAAATTATTCCCAAAGTTTTTAAGAAAGCAAAATTCCTTGTAATTACGTCACGCTAACGTAGCTTCTGAGAAAATCGATTGAGATAATTTAAAAAATTAGATCTTAAAACAGTCAAATCTTCATTTGTGTGTGTGTGTGATATTGTCAAGCTCTTTGCTGAACCGAATTAGAAAGGGGGGGGGAGCTAAGGGTACGAGAGGCCGGGAATCCCTTAGTGCAAGTTTAGTGGGAACAGAAAAGGGTTTAATTTACCCTCCATTTTACTTACTACAAAAACTCCACTCTCATCACACTTGAAAATAAGTTCTAAAGGGTCAAAGGGTTTTTAGCGAGCGTTAACCGCACCCGGTCATCTGCCCGACGAAGCCCTAAGGCCCTAAAATAAGTTCTGGGTTTATTCAAAACAATGCTTAACAACATAAATACCTTCAGCAAACAACTGTTGTACCGGATCCAGCACTAACCGCAGTAAAACTTAAGTTAACATGTTCATCTAGTAAATAAGTTAAATACTTTGTGCTCATTAAAACTTGACCATATATAGCCTACGCACTCTCAAATCATCATAATGCATGATCAAATCGAAACCCAGTTACAACATTGTACTCTGGTTAAAACCAACGATCAACATGCGCTCTCAAAACACCATAACATCGGTCATACAACAATATTAATAACTCAAATTGTTCAGTTCATTCGGCCGACCGCGTAGCTCGGTTCTCCAAGAATTAGCGACGCACTTGCTTCACTTGTAATAAATGCCACATGCAAAGCCAGCAACAAACATTGCGTGAAGAGAGGAAAACTCGAGAAGAATCAAGGCCTAACACCCTTGGTTGTGGCAAAACACACAGCAATATGCTTTAGTAACACTTTCTTCATTAGGAGAATTTTATCCCCCAGCTGACTGTAGTAACGCTGACCATGACAAATACAATAATTTGGTTAAAAGTTGTAGAGCGCTTGTCACCATGAATTTTTTCCCGACGCACTACGCCGCTACGACTATCTTCCGAAAACGCTGTGTTACAGGTTAAATCAAGGTTGTCAGTCACGGATTAGTTCGATGAAGGTCGCATAATGTACTGTATTCTAAACTCTTTACCTTCGGAATGTGCTTGACGCCTACTTGGCAAGGAATGCATCTTGGTTGAAAACCTTCTACGACGGGAAATTCTCGCAAGGGTTAACGCCAATCTCCTTCATTGCCGGATAACAACACCGCCGAGCCTAGCAGCCTGGTTAGAAATGACCGCGTCGCTGCGTCAAGAGGGCCAAAAACGTCACACGAGTCATCACGTGTTTTAAAACTCGATGCGGCGAGAACAGAACGGGTGATATTTGCGCAGTCTACTATTTAAATATACATAGGCATGGTCAAAAATAATAAATTACAACAAGTTAAAAATTAATCGAATATACTAAACAACTAAGTAAAGCATAATAAATAATGATGTACGATAAATTATGTGGCAACACATTAATAATAAACAAAACAAACACGAAAGAAACCAAGGCCATATGAGACACAAGCTAGTCACGAGCGACCAAGGGAGTGCCAACGACTATCATTAGCGCTTCTGAGGATCATTTTCTTGGTAGACCCGTCAAGAAGCGTGACAGAAGCCCCCCATCGCATTGAGCAAAAAGGTGTCCTCACCTTTTGTACAGAATTCCCAATCAGACCAAGAAGGGGAAAAAAAACAATGGCAAAAATTTCTTGGCTAATTCAAAGGAAAAAAAAATAGACACAAGTGTTAACAACATCACCAAACTTTTAAGACAGTCAAGGGTAAGAAGATCAACCTTCAGCCAGTCCAGCAAAAATTAAACTGCAATAATGCAGCAAGTTTTTCAGTTCCGTTGAAAGATAGCCAAGCAAAAATTGCGCCACTGGATCACCCTTGCCATGATCCAGTACTCTGGACGACACAACAAATATGAGTAATGCTACTGAGGCCAAGACATGTCAACCAACCTCGTTTCCCAGCATTACAAAAAACAAGTATGTGACTGGCTGGAAACAAAATAGAAAAAAAGCAATACAAGTTATATGACCACTTACCACAATTGTAATCATACCGTTAGAAACAGTTTAATTGAAGACACAAGGATCCCATCACAAATCCAAGCCAAACGAAACCCAATTCCGCAAAAGAAAGGAAAAAAAAAAACTCAAGACACGTAAGCGTAAAAAGCATGGGATACAAAAGATAAGATCGAAATCACACCCTCGGGTCATATTACTGAGGAGAAAAGCATGACAGTAACAGGGGGAGGAAAAGGTACCTTCATCACTTTTTTGTATTTTTTTACACATGGAACAAGACATAACAGTTTTAAAGAAATTTACGCTACTACGTTACGGTATGGTAACAATCTGAATGACAACGTAGTCGTAACAAGGGAAAGTAGAGTCCAGTAACATTAATTACCAAGACGAAAGCATTCACAAAGTTACGAGGGTATAAACAAGATAAACAGTATGAACAAGAACCATGCAACTTTCAAAGAAAGAAAAAAAAGCAGAAGGGGGAACGTTTACAAATGAAACTTAGATGATAAAAGGAAGGGGGACAAAACATCTAGCTGATGAGCTAAACAAAACAAGATTATTTGGCCAAACCAGCCGCTGAACCCGACGTTAACATTATCAGACAAAACCAATCACATGACACCCATGCAGAACACGCCTCATAACGAATGATAACCAGACCATCAGTTACTACACGACACAAGCAAGAAACATTAAAGAGAACAAAAGAAAAGAAATATTAATAGAAATCAAAATCACCTTAACTCCGTAATAAACTTAACAAAACAATTAACCAAAAATCAAGAACAAAAACAAGATCATATTAATCCATATCTGGCGACGAGAATGTCTTCAGTTTCAGGATGCTATCCCAAAATTAATAAACTTCAGAACATCCCGTTAACGCAGGAACCCATCCAAGTACAATATCAGATACAGAAACATAATCCAGCCCTCTGCTACCAAAAAGACGGATTACAGGTGATTCAACTCACCCAGCATAAGAGGGAATAACGAACAGAAAACAAAACTCAACATATCAAAATTACGAACCAAAGAAACCAAAGAATAGACAAAAGGAAACCAAAAAAAAAAATTAACGGGAATAAGGTTTCAACTCGGACAAGTGGTAGGAACCTTGTAAAATCTTACCGGAGACAGGGTTAAGCAAGCGATATGTAAGAGGGGTTATTTTCTCCGCGATGATGAATGGACCTTTCCAACGGCTCGCCAGCTTACTGGCAAAAGACTTAATCTTTTGCGAACGAAAATGTGCCTTGCACAAAACTTCAGTGCCAACCTTAAATTCAAATGGTTTACGTGTTTGATCATCAACAGCACGATGTTTCTCTTGCTGCTCGCGTAATGCGACTCTAGCCAGGGATATGGCTTTACGTAAACTGTGGACAACTGTACAGCCCATTTAGAAGTCTTCTTATCGAATTCTTTATCAAAAGAAAGGTCAAGCATGCCAGGTAATCTTAATTCTCTGCCATGGTGTAACAGTGCAGGTGAGAAACCTGTCGAAGCACATATTGAGGCTCTCAATCCCATTGCAATCAGATGAAGATCATCGTCCCATTTCTTCTGAGATTGACCAAGGCGTGTGCGAACAAGGGACTTGACGGAACCTATAAGTCGCTCTGCGTGATTTCCTTGGGGCGAATAAAAGCTCAGAAAGGTCTGCTTTATACCGTAGATCTTAGCTAGAGCACGCATTACCGAGTTTAAAAAAGATTTGCCATTATCGCTGACGAGCCAAACGGCACTGCCCGTAGCGCGAAAAAACTTCTTTCACCAAGATGTCCGCAATAATGACGGCCTTTGCATCTTTCATAGCAAAGATCTCGGGCAACTTAGTCAGGGTGTCCATAACGATCAACAGAAACTTATTACGCCTGCTGCTCATGGGGAGTGGACCGCTAACATCAATGCACAACACATCGCCTGGTAGTTGAGGAATGGGAGCAGCGCCCATTGCACCCTTCCTTCCAGTACGGTCATCTTTACACACCTGACACTTATGACAACGCCGGATGTACGAGGCAACGTCACGGACCATGCCAAACCAGGTACAAAAGGTTTGCAAATGCTGGACGGTTCTGGCGACTCCCATATGAAACACAGGGGAACTCTGGTGAGCAAACGTAATCAGCCGGGCACATTCTGGAGGGGGAATTAGAATTCGAAAACATTTCTCGTCTAATTTCGTGGGAAAACATCTACCAATTATTCCATCTTGCAGGATAGCACCATACGAAATCCGCCTTGCACGTCGACCAAGGGGAGTGAGCGGAAATTTCTTTCCATTGACGATAAACTTTCTCACCAAGGCCAAAGTTGAATCCTGCTCCTGAGCCAGTTTAATCTTTAGAAGATCATCATTACCCAGGATCCCAGAAGATAAAAGAAGGACAGGACGAGATAAGTAATCCGCCACTGAGTTTGACATCCCAGACCGATACTTGATGTCGAAATCAAAGTAAGATAAGTGGAGTGCCCACCGAGACAGACGACCGGTTGGATCACGGGCAGAACGCAGCCACTCCAGCGATTTGTGGTCGGTAATCACTGTAAACTTACTACCTTCGACGTATGGCCGAAACAGTTCAACCGACCACAGAATTGCCAAAGCTTCGCGCTCCACGATCACCATCTTAACCTCGTTCGGACGTAGTGTCCTACTTGTGTAGCAGATTACTCTCGGACCGTTTATGCCTTCCTGCAATAGAACTGAACCCAAACCATAATTACTAGAATCACATCTGATGGTAAATGACTTTGTGAAGTCGGGCTGTGCCAAAACAGGAGCAGAACTCAACTTCTCCTTCAGTGATTGGAATGCAGTTTCGCACTCAGATGACCAACTCTATTTCTTAGTAGATTTAAGCAATTCAAAGAGGGGACGAGCGTGACGCGCATAACCCTCCACATACCTCCTGAAGAACCCAGTCATCCCTAAAAAGGAGCGCAATTCCCTCAACTTCGTTGGTGACTTAAGGGAACGAATAGCATCGATCTTAGATGGATCGGGCAAAATACCATCCTTAGACAAAATGAAGCCAAGGATTCTGGCCTCATCTCGACACAATGAAACTTAGCAACATTTACCGTTAAGTTGGCAAAAGCAAGACGTCCCAGAACAAAATCTACCTTCTTTATGTGTTCATCAAAATCACTAGAGACAGCACGAGGTCATCCTGGTATTGGAACAGGCCAACGAACTCAGTAGTTCTCATGAGCTCGTCGATCATACGTTGGAACACTTTCGAACTGTTCTTAAGTCCAAACATCATAAATTTCGGGGAGTAATGAGCGCCAGGTATGCTAAAAGCCGCCAAACGTCTGGATTCAGCATCAAGAGGAACCTGATGGTAGGCTGATCGTAAATCTATAGTTGTAATGAAATTTGGTTGACCCAACTGAGACAAAATGAGGTCAATCGAAGGTAGTGGGTAACCATCGGAAACAGTAATCGAATTCAGAGCACGAAAATCCACTAAAAATCTCATTTCTCCATTTGGTTTTGGCTTGAGGAAGCAAGGACTAGAGCAGGGGCTGTTAGACGGCTCAATCCTGCCTTCACGCAACAATTCCTGTATGATCTCATGTAATTTCTTTAACTTAGTTGGATTTGCAGGGAATGGCTTAATGTAGATGGGACTAGAGGAAGTTGTCTCTATATGCATTTCTGCAGTCCTACAACAACCAGGCTCATCCCTAAAGACCGATGAGTGCTTGCGAAATATTTCAGCCATCGAGAATTTCCTCTCGTCCGACAACGCAGACCTATCAATGATTTCTTGCCAACGAATATGAGTGTCAACGAAAGAACAAATAGGAGTGTCAACGAGACTCTCGAGAAATTTATATCTCAGGCGCGGAAGATCAGCATACCACCAGGTGTTCTCCCAAAAACTGAATTCAACTGAAGCCTTCTGCAGTAAATCAGTCCCAATAATGAATCTTGAGGGTAATTCTTCACAAATAACAAAAGAGTGAACAAATTTCTTACCTGGCAGTTCACATTCAAGAGATACCCAACCTTTTGTTACCACAATCTCACAATTAGCAGTTAAAAGTTGCAAAGGTAAAGGGTGAATAGTTATTTTGTCAGCAAACGAAGCAAGAAACTTCGCTGAAACAAGCGAATACACACTCCCAGAATCCATAACAGCGGTTGAAGTAACTGACAAGGTAGTGAGGGGAACTAATGGTTTAAGACCAGGTGCCGGAGTTAAGTTCGTTTGAAGAACATAGGTTCGAATGTCAGACTCACCCACAGCCGAACTTACCGCGGTGGTCGTTATAAGTTTTCCGACTGTTGATTAACACTTTCACGTACAACAGTAGCAGGAGCAGTGCAAGCTGAACGTGGCGCACTCACATTTGTAGGATGTGCCATCTGTTCATTAAGACGATTGGATCGGACTGATCCATTAACAGCTGCAGGTTGTGAAGTAGGCACATTATTCTGAGAAAAAGATGCATCGTTTGGATGGTTTTGTGAAAAATTAGTAAAATTAGAAGAAACTCGTCTTCTTCCCTCTTCCTCTTTAATGGCTTCACGCATATGGCGTTGCACCCTAGCCGCAATGTCCCTAATTTGAGAAACACTCTCATAAGTACGCGTACCCATTATCGCCTTTAGTGATGGAGTGAGATTAGTAAAAACTAGCCTAACAAGATCTTTTTCACTAAGTGGTTCCTCCAAACGACCATTCCACTTAATCATATCGGCACAAAAATCCTCGACTGGTTCGGTTAATGAATGACGACGAGAAAAGATTTTATCAACCAGAAATTCCTGTTGATTACTATTGCGGAATTTCATCTTCAAACTCCTCTCTAAGTGACTCCAATGAACGGAAGTACCCTCATTTTCCCACCAACGAAGTGCGAGGCCCGTCAGATGAACCGGGACCCATGTATGCAAAAAAACATTGGAGGGCATCGACAAAGATTGCATAACAATGTTACATTCTCTTATAAAATCAGAAGCGCTATAGTCTTCATCTTCCCCTGAAAACTTACGTAAAGTTACCTTTGGTAACCAACTACTAGGTAGATCCGAGTTATGGTGAGAATTAGGCCGAGTATTCTGCTGACAGTTTTGCCATAAAGTGCGACAAGCAACGAGATTATCATACTCAGCTCTTGGTATGATCAACACATCCTCATCCTCACTGTCAACCTGCTTAGATGAAGAATTACACGCTTTGTCAGGAGCAACCTTTTCTTTCTTATTACCTTCCTTACCACGTGAGAATAAATCAGTCATATCAAGTAACGTTTTAGTGGCTTGAAATAAAGGATAATTGAATTCTGACGCTCTTAATCTACTCATGGGGTCAACCCCACTACCTTGTCTTACCTCAGTATTCATAAAATCGTTACGCAATGGGTTTATATTTTCAGTCCTACCTGAACTCCTTCCCAGATGAGGAAGTGGGTTAATAAACACATGAGAAAAACGATCACCACCGTTTGGCGCGAAGGTAGCATCACTCATATCGTCCTTGTCAATCTCGTCAGATTGAAAAGAGTACTACTGCTGTAGTCCGGATAAATTGCTGGACCACGTGTCGCTTGACTACCCCTGCGAATGGTGACATTATCAAAACTGTGCCTACCTAACAAATCTTCAGCAGCATCAATCTCCTCCTCGCTAACAGTAGACAGTCTAGTCACTCCAGAGATCCCTCGTGAAGAACGTGCCATTATGCATAGAAACAAGAGAGGAAAAAAAATTATTACTACAAAAATTCAGTCAGTACAGCAACAAAAAAAAAGTAATACACCAAAAACAACTGTGACAAGGGATGAAGTAAACAAATGACAAGAAGCTAAGAGGACAAAAGAAATGTTAACTACACGGGTATACAAGGCTAGAGTAAAGCAGGGACAATCATGATTATTTAGAAGGCTTACTTAAATACTCCTCCCCGTAATCGAACTATTTACTCCCACCCAAAACACCAGGAAATTCCCTAATCACAAGTATTTATTTTATGTAGAAGCAAAAAAAATTTGTCAAGAGTTTACCAAAGAGACAGGGTTACAGACAAAACTTAATTCAAAAACACATCCAACATGCCATATAAAACACACCTAGGCTATCATAAATCCTTAAGTAAGAAAACAAGTTTTCTCAACAATTAACACCCAAAACCAAGTTTCAAACAGGATGAGAGCCGAGTATCAAACCAAAGACAAACCAGTTCTGATTAAAGGAACCACAATCCAGTTTTATTAAAAAAAAAAACCAACCTTTTCTTTAGTTCGACTAATTTTTTTGGAGAAAAAAAAACCCAAAACCCCCAAAAATTCTTAATCGGCGTAACGATTAACAAAAACAAAAGTAAGTAAACTAGAAGCACTTAAATCCAAGAAATCTGAAACACAGGGGAAAAAAAATCAAAACTGCAACACAGCTTTTTTTTTTTTTTTAAATAGGCCTAAACTGAGGTCTAACCAGAAAAAGCGTCCTTATCCCAGTTATTTGGTTAAATCATGCATAACCAACCTTAGCTACCCTAAATGCACAAAAAGGGCAAAAGGAAAAAAAAATTCCAACTCCAATTCCACGTAATTTGGCCTACAAAACAAACATTATAAATACATTAATGGGAGGGTAAAAAAAAAAATACACTAACTTTTGAACAGGCACCCCAATTGTCAAGCTCTTTGCTGAACCGAATTAGAAAGGGGGGGGGGGGTGAGCTAAGGGTACGAGAGGCCGGAAATCCCTTAGTGCAAGTTTAGTGGGAACAAAAAAGAATTTAATTTACCCTCCATTTTACTTACTACAAAAACTCCACTCTCATCACACTTGAAAATAAGTTCTGGGTTTATTCAAAACAATGCTTAACAACATAAATACCTTCAGCAAACAACTGTTGTACCGGATCCAGCACTAACCGCAGTAAAACTTAAGTTAACATGTTCATCTAGTAAATAAGTTAAATACTTTGTGCTCATTAAAACTTGACCATATATAGCCTACGCACTCTCAAATCATCATAACGCATGATCAAATCGAAACCCAGTTACAACATTGTACCTGGTTAAAACCAACGATCAACATGCGCTCTCAAAACACCATAACATCGGTCATACAACAATATTAATAACTCAAATTGTTCAGTTCATTCGGCCGACCGCGTAGCTCGGTTCTCCAAGAATTAGCGACGCACTTGCTTCACTTGTAATAAATGCCACATGCAAAGCCAGCAACAAACATTGCGTGAAGAGAGGAAAACTCGAGAAGAATCAAGGCCTAACACCCTTGGTTGTGGCAAAACACACAGCAATATGCTTTAGTAACACTTTTTTCATTAGGAGAATTTTATCCCCCAGCTGACTGTAGTAACGCTGACCATGACAAATACAATAATTTGGTTAAAAGTTGTAGAGCGCTTGTCACCATGAATTTTTTCCCGACGCACTACGCCGCTACGACTATCTTCCGAAAACGCTGTGTTACAGGTTAAATCAAGGTTGTCAGTCACGGATTAGTTCGATGAAGGTCGCATAATGTACTGTATTCTAAACTCTTTACCTTCGGAATGTGCTTGACGCCTACTTGGCAAGGAATGCATCTTGGTTGAAAACCTTCTACGACGGGAAATTCTCGCAAGGGTTAACGCCAATCTCCTTCATTGCCGGATAACAACACCGCCGAGCCAAGCAGCCTGGTTAGAATTGACCGCGTCGCTGCGTCAAGAGGGCCAAAAATGTCACACGAGTCATCACGTGTTTTAAAACTCGATGCGGCTATTTAAATATACATAGGCATGGTCAAAAATAATAAATTACAACAAGTTAAAAATTAATCGAATATACTAAACAACTAAGTAAAGCATAATAAATAATGATGTACGATAAATTATGTGGCAACACATTAATAATAAACAAACCAAACACGAAAGAAACCAAGGCCATATGAGACACAAGCTAGTCCACGAGCGACCAAGGGAGTGCCAACGACTATCATTAGCGCCTCTGAGGATCATTTTCTTGGTAGACCCGTCAAGAAGCGTGACAATATGGGGTGCCTAATAGCAATTTTTCCACACCCTGACAATGAGGAATTCCCAAAAAAAGGTTTCTACACTCCATCCTAATATTTGGATAATGTGTAATACGTGTTTTTTTTTTAAAGAAATGTGAACAGAAATAGACAAGAGAAGGCGTCGAGCAAAGCCAAAAAGACCAAAGAAGTACCCGGGATGGATCACCTCATCCCTATATCAACTCGAGCCTTAAAGCTGGAACTATATATTAGTGGGGGCTGAGACCACAGAGACAGTAAGGGAGTTCCAGGGGTTTCACTTCCCACTCGCAAGAGATAAATTGCAGAAATTGAATCGCGAAAGCTGTCCTAAATTGCAAATTTAAAGTGATGGCCACGAGTCCGACTAAGATTGAGGGTAAAAAACTGAGAAGGTTCAATATTGAAAATTCCTTTAAGGAGCTGAAAGTCAAAATAGCGTCGTCCTTATAAAATCTATCCTCTGGATACTAGGGCAGGTTAAAGCGTCGAAGACTGTCAATACAACACAGGTTACGAATGATGGGACACCATTTATAAGCATCGCTGTTGAATAGTAAAGGGGACGACAAACTTGTGAGCAACATTCAAGTGTTGTGGGATACTGTAAAGGATAGCAAAAAGAAAAGATCAAGGTGAGAGACATTTTTGAGAGTGTAATGAGTTTTGCGGAATGCTTTGCAAATGACAGAGTTCACGTGCTTGTTAAAGTTAAGTTTGTCATCCACGCTTATGCCGAGATCACGGTGAGAGGAAACTGCCTCCATTTGGTGGCCAGAGAAAATATAGTTATAACGAGGGTCACAACATATCGTTAGGGTTATTAATATTTTGTTATTAAAAGTAACTAAGTAATAGATATCCGTGAAGTAGACCCGGTTATCCCGAAATAATTGATCGTCTGCGAGAAACGGAACAGTCCCCAGCTAAAAAAAATTCTGTAGAAAAACTGCAGATGAAATCTGCAGAAAAACTTCAGAAATAATCTGCAGTTATTTGGCCACTTTCTGCTGATTTAAAACTACAGTTTTTCTGCATATCTAAAACTGCTGCTTTTCTGCAGATTTGAAACTGCAGTTTTTCTGCAGATTTGAACCTGCAGTTTGTCTGCAGAAGAAGAACTAGAGCAAAAAAAAATATCATTTTCGAACCCTTAGTAGTCATTTCAGCTGCCACTTTGGTATCAACGAGACATTATTTATTATTGTAAACTTACCAAGGTCCAATCTATGCATCATATCACATATGTTTATATTATACTCTTAGGCTACTTAAAAATGAGATTGTTGTAATTCAGCTTTATATACCTAGCCAATCACTAAGCATAATCTTTATGGGCCCAGGTTTTGTATTTTGTGGATATCCGCTAAAGTAATGCAACTTTTGACGTGCCTTTAAACAATCAATTGGAATAATTAGTTCTGCACACGTACAGCCCTCGTTTGTCCCACCGAAACACGTCCACAATTTAATAAGTGAAACAATATAACATTTTTTTTTGCAATATCTGCAGAATATCTACAGATTTTACCTTCATCTTGCTAAGCGTGAATAAACTGCAGAAATTCTGCAGATTTCATCTTCAGCTTTTCAGCCAATCAACATACTTTGAAAAAGTTATAATTTCCATAGTTTTAACTGCTTTTTCAAAACACAAGTACCTGTAGTTAAATTTAACCCTTTAAGAACGACAGTCAGGCTGAATTTGGTTATACACGAGGACAACAAAACAACAACAACAAAAAAAGCTCTTGAGTGGCTTATATAAATACATCGTTTCACACCCTGGAAATGGAGGAAAGAAGTTTGCGTCATTTTTTCAGAGGCTTTTATATCCCATTGTTAGTTTTAGTAGCAGTTGTACAATAAAAATGTAAAAAAAAAAAGGTAAACTTGTGTTGTGTTTTTTTTTTATTAGAATTTCAAAACTTACAGACAATTTAAAAAAATGAATTAAGTCTGGGCATGGCGTGTGCTGTCACCATGTCTACTTAAAATATTAATTTCTGACTTGCACCAAAGAAATCACGATCAACAATAATAATTACCATAAAAAGTGATAATAATGATTTCCTACCTCAAAAGGGCAGTCATTTGTTATCATTTATCAATTGTTGTAACTGTTGAACATCTTGAAGCACCACTCACGTTTCCGTAATTTGTATTAACACTGGCGATAGCCAGTGTTAGTAAGGGTCGACCTAGGACCTCTGTGTTAAACTCTCAACTTTGAGAGCTTATAACTCCGTCAAAAGTAAACATAGTTAAACCAAATTTGGAATCTAGCCTTGACTAGTAAAGGCCTAGCTACAGTCCAAACATTGTGAAATTCGGTCCAGCCAAACCCGAGATGCAGACAGGGGCCAAATAGACAACTTCTTGTTCTGCTTCTTGTTGTTGTTGTTCTGGGGATACTTTCGTCTGTCCTCTCTACAGGTCAAACCATTTGTCCTATAAAGCTGGTTCTTAGCTTATTTTACAGGTATTGCTCTGTAGATGTGCCCTTTTTATAAGACCTTTTCTAATTGGTCAAGTGGTTCAGGGGTTACGGAGCTCTAAACCACCAGATTGGTTGTTTTACATTGTTTTAAACATTGTTATTATTCAACAATACCAATTAGCAAACGCCAGCTGCAAGACATAGACTGAAGATTAAAGGATTTGTTTCTATTGTTACCATTGGCGATAGCCAGATTAGTAAGAGTTAGCCTAGGGTCTCTTGTGTTAAACTATCAGCTTTGACCGTCAACTGCACTGTTTTACAGTTTAGCTGCAATTCTAAAAGTAACACGAATTAATAAACAAAAACGGAACGTTAAATGTTTAGAGTAAGGATCTAAAAGTCATAACCTAGAAGGAACACGGACAAGCTTTGACAGTCAGGGTCTAGGTGTAAAATTTTGTCAGTAAAAGGCTGGAAGCATTAGACCCTTACTACCCAGTGGTCAGCAATAAATACATTTTGACGAAAAACTGGAAATCCTCCTACAATGACCCATGTGATGATCAAGTGGTAGTATGGTCATACGTTTCCTGCTTTGCTTTACGTTGAAATTATTTTTCAATTTAGTAACATGCCAGCATATTCGTAGCAGAGAGCATTATGGTAATCCTCTACCATAAATCTACGACATATAATAAAAAATTCTAAAGCATCAAAAGACAAAATGCCAAACTTCACAAGAAAATTGTGTTATTAAAGTTCCATAACAATATTCTAAGAACAAAGAAAACATGCAACAACCGTTCACACACACGTTCATTCCGAAGAGACTAGAACTAAGCTAACCATCGGGTAGTAAGGGTCTAATGCTTCCAGCCTTTTACTGACAAAATTTTACACCTAGACCCTGACTGTCAAAGCTTGTCCGTGTTCCTTCTAGGTTATGACTTTTAGATCCTTACTCTAAACATTTAACGTTCCGTTTTTGTTTATTAATACGGTTTGGCCGCCCGGCTGTTATCGAGGCTCCAGGACAAAACGTGCCCAAAACTTAACGGCGGATTTCTTTCGTAGTAGGCAAACTGTCCTATAAAACTTCGTTTGCTGTCAACCACAAGGTATTGTAATCCTAAAACATTGCTTCAGCAACTGTTAAAATACGTTTACATGAGAAGCTTTTGAAATTTGTTTGGGAAAAGTTGCACTACACGATCGTTACTTTCCGTATTTAGCACTGTGCTGTTAAGCCTATTTTTCCGACGTCAAAATCGTAATAACTAATTAAAGCTTAAATGCGCTGAAAACTACTTCCTTTTGACCCCTTAATATGGTCAGCATGACAGTGGGACGTGAATTTCTTCATCTATATCCATAAAAATCCAAGCCTCCGTATCCATAATAACCTAAACCCTTGTATGGAAATTTCCACGTTTACAAGTTTTCAAACTTTCCATCGCAGACGCATTTATGGGTGCTCCTGTTCTGGAGGGAATGGGCGCTTTTCAGGCACACCCGTCCTAAAGGGTTAATAAACGTGATAACTTGTATTACCTAACACATTTTAATTTATGGAGTGTTGGTGCATACATTTTCGTAAAATTTGAAAGTAAGCCCCGCTTCTTTTCTGGCAAGCTCTAAGAATGAACAATAACTGCAGAAATTCTGCAGATTTTATCTTCACTAGCTGAGAGTCAACAACAAACTGTAGAAATTATGCAGATTTTATCTTTGCTTGCTGCGGGTGAAGTGCAGATAATCTGCAGATTTTTTCTTCACTAGCTGAGTACTGCAGAAATTCTTAAGATTTTATCTTCGATTTCTAAAAGTGAACAACAGACTGCAGAAAATCTGCAGATTTTGTCTTCAATTGCTGAAAGTGAACAACAAACTGCAGAAAATCTGCAGATTTTATCTTCACTTGCTGAGAGATGAACAAGAAACTGCAGAAAATCTGCAGATTTTGTCTTCTATTGCTGAAAGTGAACAACAAACTGGAGAAAATCTGCAGATTTTATCTTCGCTTGCTGAGAGGTGAACAAGAAACTGCAGAAAATCTGCAGATTTTATCTTCACTTGCTGAGAGGCGAACAAGAAACTGCAGAAAATCTGCAGATTTCATCTTCAGTTGCTGAGAGTGAACAACAAACTGCAGAAAATCTGCAGATTTTAGCTTCGACTGCTGAAAGTGAACAACAAACTGCAGAAAATCTACAGATTTTATCTTCACTTTGCTGAGACTGAACAACAGTCTGCAGAAATTCTGCAGAATTCTGCAGTATTTCTGCAGATCCTTACATTTTCTGCAGTTTTTCTGCAGAATATTTTTAGCTGGGTCCAAAGATCGAGGGGTGGTGAAATCGCACGAGCGCGACAGCGCGAGTTCGATTTTGCTGCCGCCCCCAAAAAAATGTATTTCAAAAATTTGATTAAAAAAAATTTATTTGAAAATTTTATTTGTGAATCATGACGTAAATTCCTGAACTCAAACTTCCGGTTTAAACTTCCTGTCTGCAAAAGTCTCATGTACGCGAGGACGTCCCTGTATCCAGTCCCAGTCACCGACGTTTGTATTTAAGGTAAAACCGTATTTTTTCTACTTTATTAGTTTAAATAAGATATAGCGTATAAAATGCGCTATTCGCTTGAGTCTCGTAGGTTTTTAGGTGTGTTTAGAAGGTGTCAGTAGGCTAGTTTTCGTACCGTCGGAACGAAAGGTTGTCGTGTCCGGTTTGGACCTTTCACTCATGGATGGGGGTGAGGAGGAGGCTAGCATCGTACGCGAGGTTTTTTTTTTTCGTGTTAGTGCGGAAAATGTCGCCAGGTTACAAATGTGCTGTTCGCTTGAGTATCGTATGTTTTTAGGTGTGTTTACAAGTGTCGGTAGCCTAGTTTTAGTACTGTTGGAGCGAAAGGTTGACGGATTGGGCCATTGCTCCATGGGTGGGGTACTAGCATAGTAGCCTACGCAAGGTTTTTTTTTTTCGTGTTAGTACGATAAATGTCGCAGGTTGCATATGTGCTTATTTATGTTGGTTGCGATGGGGTGTGCTGAAAAATGTCGCCAGGTTACAAATGTGCTCTTCGCTTGAGTATCGTATGTTTTTAGGTGTATTTAGGTGTGTTTACAAGTGTTGATAGTCTAGTTTTAGTACTGTCGGAGCGAAAGGTTTACGGATTGGACCATTCCTCCATGAGTGGGGTACTAGCATAGTAGCCTACGCGAGGTTTTTTTTTTCGTGTTAGTACGATAAATGTCGCAGGTTGCATATGTGCTTATTTATGTTGGTTGCGATGGGGTGTGCTGGTTGAATTTGTGTTGTGTACGGTAGTTTTGCAAAGTATGTCACTTGGTAGAGCAGTGGTTGTGTAGAGCGCGGTAAAAGTGTTAGATTATCAAAAAAGTGTGGGTTATCAAAATTAACCCACGGTCACG
>JAHWFP010136527.1:5589-19838 GCA_023313725.1 Lithobius niger | reverse complement strand
ACTCCCTCCACGGAAGATGAACTTGAAACAGCATTTCAAATTAACTGCCATATACATAAATCCGTTCCAACCATTCCTGAAGCCATTGTAAAGCAGACGTTTTGATCTGCGTGTGATTAAAATTGAAAGTGGCAAATGTGACGTTTTAGAGCTGACAGGGCTTCCATTTGTTGCTTTGTTTGAACTCAAAGTAATTCTGAAGGGTTTCCGCTAGTTGCTTTGACAACTAAGCAACGAAGCAGAATCAAAGCCCGCAGAAAAAAAACTTCAAAAATGACATTAATTGATTTTTTAAAAAAGAAATCAAACGATCCATGAAATATCGAAATGGTTTTCGTAATGAACGAAGCATAAAGGACAGCCTGTCGGCATTGATACTCGACATTTTCATCTTCGAAAATTAGATATTTGTCAAACGACAACACGAAAAGACACGTGGTAGAGTCTGGAAAAGTAAAAAATGGTTTTCCTCGCCCACCGTTCTCTGCCTAATCTTTAGCAAACAATCAACCGTAGGTGAAGGGGATTAGCGTATGGTGTTGGCCCAATTCAGAGACCAAGGTTCATTTCTCGGAGTCACCGACACATGAGGTTTTAGTCATTACTTCTACTCACTTGTCATTTTGGCTGTTCACAAGATCTTTCAATTGCAATTTTTAGAAAGATCCTGCTATTTAAGTTTTGTGGCAACGACAATGATAGATAAAAAGTGTCAAAAATGCGGTTTCAAGGCGACAAAACGAATAATATTTTGAAAATTCTAAACCGATCATTATCAGATTGTATGCAATCATTAAAATTTCAAAATTAGTCTTCAGAATTTAACGTTAATCAACCCTTCTTTACCTCTTCAAATTTATTATAAGTAACTTATGACCCAAATTCGTTATTTAGTTACTGCAGTCCCCAGACGCTACGACGGGTGTTTCTTGATTTGTCTTCTTACGGTTTTACTTGGTCAAAAGTAGGTATGTAGTCGTCTGTGGATTTTCAGAATAGCAACATAGACCCCTTATTGAATAAAGTTCAGCAATAGTTTAACTCAGCAATGTTTACATCAATTTTTATTCTTTTTAACCTTAGCTACCATATTATCTTTAGTCTCTTTAATAAATAAATTGACCTCCCCCCCCAACCCATGTGCTTGTTTTTTTTTCTATGGAACACCAGTAAGGTTCGTTGTTGTAAACGTTGTATAATGCTGTTTCCTTTTCTTTAATTCCAATTTCGATAGGACAGATAACGTTCCACCCAATACTGGGGATTTTAATATAAATTTTTAAACACTGCCCTAGTTGTCTACGGATTTGAAACAGTGACATGTAAAATTTGAACTGAGTTTTCCTTCACATTTAAAAAAAGGATTTGAAGCTTAACATGTACAATTTGAATTGTTATACTTCCTCAGTATTAGAAAAAAATCTCTGTCTCACTGAAATCGCACTGTAAAACACTGTAAACACTGATGTTTGTTGAACAACACTGAAATCTTGTTTATTGGCCGAGGGAGCTAAATGAGCAAGGTCTAATAATCGACTGAATTCGGTTTTTTTGTGCCTGATTGTTTTTGAATGTGTGTGTCTATCTGAGAAATGATACCATTTGCAATTTTGTTCTGATCTGGTTAAAATTTCATGATAAGGGAGTTTTGGTCGTGAAATACACAAGTTCGCAGATGAAATTCCTACTTCACATATTTTCTGAGATATTTTGGGCTTTCATTTGATGGATAACTTGAGTAGTGGTGGTAAGTGAGTCCGTTCTATAAAGCTAGTAACCGTGAGCATTACTCGAACAACACAAAGACCCATAACGCACAATAGCAGGATCGTAGCCAAGAAAATAATTTATCATCCGCGATGCTGAGTTTTCAGAAATTCAGAATACCATAGTCCATAAATACCACAAATTCATTACAATTTTAATATTTTTCATAAGTTGTAAAAACCCGATTCGTGAGTTATCGCTATGCATGGTGCTATTCATTTCTACCACCCCCTAACTCGCCCATCCCCACCCATGGGCCAGCATCACAGAGATAGGGGTCTTTTAGTGATATACAAATTAATAAAAACTATTACTGCCCATTTCACATCGTCTGAAACAATGTGGTCTCTTCTTTCAACATTTCTATGAGAATTCTCGCTCATGGTGGTAGAGCTATCCAGATTCGTTCGTAGAGATCCGCTCGTAAAGCTCATGAAGATCGCTTGCTTCGGTGTTCACTTGCAGTGTTGATTAAAACTCAGTAATAGTTTAACTTAGCAATGTTTACATCAATTTTTATTCTTTTTAACTTTAGAATAACCCTCCTCATCTTAAATTCCTAACATTCATTTTCAGGTGTTATAATTTGTAGATGCCTACCTGCCTCATTTTCCCACATTCTGAGTTTACCTTCCTGAAAACCTACATATTTAAAACCATTTTGTGACCATCCTTTTTTTACAGCCGCAAATCTTCTTCGCTTTTGATTTGATTTACACATAACAGATGTTTCACTTTCGTTTCTTGCATCTCATCAAATTGTATTATTTATTGTAGTAGGGTATACTAAATTTTCCTGCAATTGTTTCCAAGGTATTGTGCAAGTTATAATTCATCTTCATAATTCATATAATTATTTATAATTCATATTTATATTTTATATTTATATTATTATTATTATATTATATATTATATATTATATATTATTATTTATATTTATTTATTTATATTTATTTATAATTCATATCAAGGTTTCTATCATTCTTTCGGTTATTAATTTTGTTCTCCACCTTGCCAATTTTTTTTATTCGCGTCTCTTATCTCTTGTAACAGACTATTATTTTCTTTTTGGAGCAAAGTTTTTAAACTTTACTCCAATCCTTAATAGCAAATGTTATTGATTTTACGCCTTCTTTTAGTTCACCTTTCAGTTCTGAAATGTCATCTACTTTACGGTTGATTTGAAATGCGAATTTATTTACATCTGCAATATCGTTCGACATTTTACGTTGATACTGATTAAGGAAAGTGTGGTAAAAATTTCTGACAAAAACAACAAGTAACAAAATCTTAATTTAACAATGGTTTAAGATTCGTGCGAAATATTGGCCTAAGATTTATCTGTAATAACGAAGAGAACTGAAAATGCAAATAAGCACCTCGGATACTACAATGAGTGCTCTAACACTTTTGGCTGTTATCGGTGTAGGGCTTTTATCAAACCTAGTTTCAAATTAAGTTTGGTGTATAGGAGGATATATTTGGCTGAGTACAAGACGAGCAGAGATTATGTACTAGCATTAGGTATTTTGTTACCAAATCGCAGTAGCTCGCCCAAATCGTGGAGACCTTGCTTTGTGAGAACAAACAGGTGAATTGGAAGCTTAACTAAGCATTAGATAAAAGCACAATAATTCGTAAAATCAAGTCAACAAGAACCACCCAATATTCGTTGTTTTCCCATTTCACTAATACGATTTTTTTTGACATTATTCTCGTATTTCTTAGTGCAAAATTGAAGGTTGAACTTTTTTTTTGTTAATGCTAGACCTCTTTCTCCTTGTTCAGTTTACGAGTAAAAAAATATTATACCAATATTCCAGCTGACCGTTTAAAATCGTTCACGGGAGTCACGTCCATTAACACTGGCGATAGCCATTGTTAGTAAGGGTCGACCTGGGGATCCCTGTGTTAACTCCGTCAAAAGTTATCTTATTTAAACCAAATTTGAAATCTAGCCTTGCCTATCTGCAGTCCAAAAATTGTGAAATTCGGTCGAGCCAACCTGAGATACAGAATGGGGCCAAATAGACAACTTCTTTTTTTTCTTGTTCTGGGGATACTTTTGTCTGTCCTCTCTACAGGGTAAACCATTTGTCCTATAAAGCTGGTTCTTAGCTCATAAAGCCTTTTTAAATTGGTCAAGTGGTTCAGGGGTTACGGAGCTCTAAACGACCAGATTGATTGTTTTACATTGTTTTAAACATTGTTATTATGCAACAATGCCAATTTGCAAACGCCAGCTGCAGGACTTAAGATTAAAGGATCTAAAACAGAGCCCACAAGGGTGAAAGAACCCGCTAAGTTTCAGCTAATCAAAGTAATGATATCAGAACCAAAAAGGCTGCCACCAAGTTACTACATTAGTTGCCAAGCTAATCCCACCGAGTATTAGATCAAAGGTTAAATCAAAATCCTGACCATTGCTACTATCGGTAGCAGTGGTCAAGTTTTTGATTTAACGTGTGAGGTAATAGTCGGCGGGATTAGCTTGGCAACTAATGTAGTAACTAATTGGTGGCAGCCTTTTTCGCTCTGATATCACTAGTTTGATTGACTGAAACTTGGCGGGTTCTTTCACCCTTGTGGGTTTTGGTTTAGATATTACTTCGTTTGTCGATTTTTTTTGTAGCGTCTTATTTTTGCCACTGCCCATTTATCTACTATTTGGCCAAATTTGGTCGAAAAATATGGAATAGGAACGGAGATATTCATTTTTTTTAGTTTCGCTGGAATGAGGACTTCAGTCATATAAATTAAAGCGTTTGCTGATTTCCATTCAACCATAACAATAAGTAGCGCCGACTGCGGATTTATTAAGAGCTTAGTGGCCCGAAGCCATGCATGCATGCGCGTGCATTTTATCATCAATGTTGCGTTGCCGACTATTTCTGGCAGTCCGTTTGCATTGTACTCGTTAACACTAATAACGAGTAATGCTTATTTTGATCACCGGTGGCGTTTTCCCAACATACAGAAGAATAGCATTACAAATGATTGCAATTTTTTTAGTTAATGCCTCGCCAAACGTCAAACCATAAAGGGCACGTATTGGAGTTAAAAGAGTACTGAATGCCAAATTTCATTCGTATCTGTCGCATAATTTTTTTTATATGAGCGGAATTAGTCAGTATATAGTAGTAAGCAGTCAGTATATATTAGTCAGTAGTCAGCTAAAATCAAGGATCTTCACGCACTTTTATGACATTGATACAGTTTATGCACGTGATTGAAATACAACTATTGCTTGTCAGGGCACAAAGACTGCCCATTTCCAACAATTTTCAAGCTGTTTCACCGCATAGATATTTATCCTCAGCATCGTGAAATACGCTCAACTCTGGTTTCAGATAAAGTACCAAAAGCTAGTGGCCATGCAACAACAATGCAGGAGTTAAATAATGACTTTCTTACAATGAAGTTACAATGAAGTGTGACAATTATTGAACTTGGCGGACGAACCACTAGGGTGGTCCTTGATTTGTTTCTATTATTAACACTGGCGATAGCCAGGTTAGTAAGGGTCAGCCTAGGGTCTCTGTGTTAATCTCTCATCTTTGACCGCCAACTGCACTGTTTTACAGTTTAGCTGCAATTCTAAAAGTAATACGAATTAATAAACAAAAACGGAACGTTAAATGTTTACAGTAAAGGTCTGAAAGTCAAAACCAAGAAGGAACACGGACAAGCTTTGACAGTTAGGGTCTAGGTGTAACATTTTGTCAGAACGAGGCTGGTAAGCATTAGACCCTTACTACCCGGTGGTCAGCAATAAATATACTTTGGCGAAAAACTGTAAATCCTCCTACAAAGACCCATGTGATGATCCAGTTGTAGTATGGTATAGGTTTTCTGCTTTGCTTTATGTTGAAAATTATTTTTCGATTTAGTAGCAAGTCAGCATATTCGCAGCAGAGAGCATTAATTTGGTTATCCTCTGCCATAAATCTACAAAATATAATAAAAAAATTTACAGCAGCAAAAGACAAAATGCCAAATTTTCACAAGAAAATTGTGCTCTTAAATTTCCATAACAATATTCTAAGAACAAAGAAAACCAGCTACAACCGTTCATACACACATTCTGTCCAATAGAGTAGAACTAAGCTAACCACCGGGTAGTAAGGGTCTAATGCTTACCAGCTTCTTACTGACAAAATTTTACGCCTAGACCCTGAATTCAAAGCTTGTCCGTGTTCCTTCTAGGTTTTGACTTTTAGACCCTTACTCTAAATATTTAATGTTCCGTTTTTGTTTATTAATCAAAAATATATCAGAGACACACTGACACACTGATAATACACTGACAATTCTAACGGTGGGTGTAGAAACGACACGTAAAACAGGTTGAGCAGAAGAGAAGAACCTGTCCTTAACGGTCCGTTTATGGTGATATGGTTTACCGTAATGAAACTATGTTCTTTTAATTATTGCGTTTATGTTCGACCATCATGCACACACATACACTGATTTGTTGTCGTTGCCTTTACGTGCAGACCAAAGTGTAACGTATTCCTCATACGTTTCAAGCTTTGTAAACTAATGACCGCATTAACTTATTTACTTCTGGTAACATAGAACTGAATTTGAATATGGTAGGAGAATGAAATAAACTACGATTATGATTGCACTTGATAGGCGAATGTAAGGTGACAAAACAAATAATGTTGTGAAAATGCTTACATGGACTTTTCTTGTTTCCTCTGATTTTAAAGATTTGACTTTTTGGCAGTCATACGTGCTGCTGTATACGATTCAGTATGTTATTTTTGCATTAATTCAAAAAGACTTCAGACATTTCCGGTGAGGTACGTGTAAACAATACAAAGTAGGAAAGAAACACGAATAAGTTTTTCTGTGAAGTTTCAGACATAGCTACCGTGATTTCAGATTTCAGATTTTTAACCTTTGAGTCTTAGTCGGTGGCATTGAATTTTGTAAATGTTTTGGCCTGTAAACATCACTTCACTCCTTTGAAATCCATACCTATTCTCTAGTTGGCAGCCGCTTTACCAATTTCGGTTTTTGATATGATTATGTTAAGCAGACGCACCATGTATTTTTTTTTTATCTAAACTTTTATGTAATATCGCTGTAGAGAATAAACGTGGTGTGTATTTCAGTGATAACTCTGAAAGTTTTGAACCATATTGTCTTCATGTCTTCCAAAATAAATACGGTTGCAAACCTATTTACGTTGCCTTTTAGACTACACGTCAGACTGCCTGAGCGACGAATCGAACCTACGACCTTTGAAATCAAAGGCCGAGATCCTACCGCTGAGCCATACTGCCCGGCCGTGTCAGTATGGCTCAGTGGCCTTTGGTTTCATCTTGAGCCATTGGCTTTCCGTCTTGTTTAATTCATGTCTTCTACGAATGAATTCTGGGGTGGAGTCAGCGGGGGTGGGGGTGAGGGGGGAATAACCGAATCAGCCTATCCTTATCCATGACTAAAAAAAATTCGTACTCTAAAGCCTGTTGTGAACGTAAGCTTTCCCCTTTTTATTTAAATAACAGAATGTGTAATTTCCCCATTCATTTCCTGCTTTTGGCTGGTTGAAAGGAGAGTTGTTCCACTTCAGTCTTATTTTATTAAAATTTTAGTTACCTGGAAACGCACCAAAACCTTAAGCCCATTTTTCCCACGCATGGTAATCCGTTTTTAATATGCTTAATCTCTAAATCCGTCTAATCCGCCTGCTCATGGTTTCAATTCACCACGGTTTCAGTTGCTGAAACGTAGAACTAAACATTTCTTTAAAATTAAAAGAGATAAATGAAAATTACTGAATGGCTGGTGTTTTCATCCACTTCGTATACAAGTGTCTGACATTTTGCAAGTCTAACCTTGTTAGTTAGCGCAAAATTGCTGTTTAAAAGGATAGGCCTATGAGTTACAGTTTATGTCATACCATTAATAAAAGTAACGCGTCTGCATTTTTTTTTTTAACATAACTAGTTTTATTTGTTTCTTTAACGTAATTTAAGTAATAAACAAGTATTTTAACACAGTATTCAAAACTTTTTTTTTATTAACAAACAGCAAGGTATTTTGTTGGTTACTGACTACGTATTTCAACGAGTTAACGTTAGGTACCTGCTAGCAGACCTTTTAGAAATAAATGATAAGACTTAATTTTACTTCAAAGATCCAAATATCCTGATCTGGGCCTTTAAGGTGTTCGTTAGCCTTATTTTAGAATATACAAGTTTAGTCTGTTTAGTCTCTATACTTATTTAAAGACATTATTTCATGCGGAAACTGTCCAGTGCGGGCACGCCAAACTTATACCAGCTTGTAGAATGTTCGGTCTGGAATCACTGGAGCTCTATAGGTCTTCGGTTTTTAATACTAACAAAAAACGGAAAGTAAAATGGTAAAAATTTGAATTCTACTACCAAGTCGTCACCCACCGTCCTTAAGAAAGCAATAAATATGTTTTCACGAAAAACTATAAAGGATAATAAAACTACCAATGATTATTCAATGGTAGGAAAGTGTGCGCTTTTCTGTTATGCTGTTGGTAGACAAGTTTTATTTCGGTTTGGTAACATGACAGTGCATTCGCAGCAGTGAGCATTCTTGTTTGTCATCAATTACCATAATTTACGAAATTGATTCAAAGTTCCGTCATATGACTTTTGAAGCATCAAAACTCAAATGCCAAACTTCACAATGACGTTGTATTCATAAAATGGAAACCATGGTGTTAAAAATATTCCAAATACCAGAAAACCTGCTGCAACCGTAAAGCCTGATCTCTGATCCAGTGGCCCAGATTGACCCAGTGACTTGAATTTTCGGTTTTTAACTTTAGGGCATTTCAAGGAATTCAGGAATTTGTAATAACCCTGTCAGGACTCAACAGCTATGGGATGTATTCTGGATAGGGTTATGCTGTTAACCGAAATTCGGTTTCGATCCCGATTATTTGAAGAAGCGAGTAGAAGTTTCTTTTAGTTTCCGATGTTAACCGATGCACTTGAGCTTATTTACAACTAATAAACTAAGTTTGATGTGGATTGTACGTGGATTGGTTGATGTGGACCCACGTCTGTTTTTCTCTATCCATGGTAATCTTGAGGGGCCATCCATTTTATGTTGGGTCCAAGAAAAACAATGATAAGCTATAGTCCAAGAAAAATAACGATAACCTCCTCAGAACCGAGGGAGTTTTTTTTTTTTAGTACTATATGATAATTGTGTCAACCACGGGATTCGAACCAGCATTCAGTTGGTTAGGAGACGAGGACGCTGACCACTGAGCTGTGCTTGCTCGCTTTCTCGGCGTCCCAAGGGACCCTCACAAAGCTCGCGATGCGCGTGAACCTACTTTTTGCCCAGCTCGTAAATGTCCTCTGTTGGGGACGTGTAAGCTATATGCAAGACCAAGGATCGGTTATGCTGATCAAAGAAAAACAATGATAAGATCGCTGTGCCACCCGCACATGCGTTTCCCCTTTTTTGTTAATATACAGCACCTTCTGGTTCCTTTTATACTGCATATCAAATTTAGATTCAAAGCTTTTCCGTCCAAGAACTCTGGCTGTCGCATTGTCCCGGGCTTCTTTGTAGTCAATCCACTTTGGGTAGCATGGATATCGTCAGTAAACATCACATTTCCCTTCTTTATTCTGTGTATGAGTTTTTTTTTTTGTACAAACGAGAGTCTTCTTACTTACTTCTTGCTTCCACAACGTTCCATGCATCTTCGAATCCCAAATCCCTAATTCCCTCTTGTCAATTGGTACTCGTAAAAATGTCGTTTAGTAATTCAAAATCAGCCGTGCAGTATTGCTGCCTGTTAAATGCTGGCTCTTCTCTATGCGCACAAACATCAACACTCCAGATAAAAGCCGCATGGTCACTCTTACCAAGCGGGGGTTCATGTTTTATGGATTCAATCAAAACAATTTAAGTAGACAGAATCAAATAAAGCAATGACGGACCCTGAGTCCCTCTAAACCTCGTAGAGCCTCCAATATACTGTATCAGGAAATGGTTGTCAATCACTTCAAGAAAACTCAGCCGGGTTTTGACTCTGACCATGACCACTTCCATGGCCTAGTGAATCACAGGATAATTAAAATCTCCCACCATATTCTGCTATCGAGTATCGAGGTATTTATTTAACATTTCAATAAAAAAGTCATGAGAACTAAGTGGGGTCGTTTGTAAGGCATTTATGTACAAATTACTCAATTACTGCTGCTATACCGCCCATACTTTCTCTAGGGTGCATGGGTAGCTGTGAGCACTGGGGTGTCAGATTCGATAGGCGTCCTGGTCCCAGCTGTACATATCTGGCTTCCTACCGACCCAGGTTCGATCCTGGCGATGGGAAGTGTACATGTACGGGTTTTTCTCCAGTTGTTTCCCGCCCGTTGCACGAGGGTTTCCTCCAACCCTCCGGGTACTCCGGTTTCCTCCCTTATGCGGCAAAAAACAACTCTTCTGATGGTGGTATCTTCCACCTAACAACTGCCGCTTGGGAATTCGGGTGGGTGGATGCCTCGTGCATCGTCTCTCTATTATTATTATTATTATTATTATTATTATTATTATTCGTTGGCGAAAATAAAAACACAAAAACTAAAGATATCTTTAAAGAAAATAAAATTTTCAAGATAATACAACTACGAGATTATATAATAGTAACAAAAAACTATTACACACATTTATTTAAAAACAGCAGAATAAGCAATATCGAAAGAGCAAAAAACATGAATCCATCTTACATTTTACCAAGATGGAATAATACATACGGAAAAAGAAATAAGAAATGGTACATTCCAAATATATTTAATAAAATGCCAAAAAATATGCTGGACTTTCCTAATATAAAGGAAATTAAACTAAAGCTAAGAGAAATGTGGAGCTAATTACTTATAAAAAATGATAATACAAGAAAAATACTAAATATTTGTAAACTAATACTATAAATGAAATATTGTAAATAAAGTATCATAATAAAATATTTATTGTTATTATAAATCAAAAGGTAATAGAAATATGAATTATGAATTAGACTAATAGAGGTTCAATACTAAATATTTGTAAAACTGTGTGAAATATTAGATTAACCATTATTTATTAATTTGTTATTTATTTATTTTTTGTATATAATAAGATGTAAAATAAGAAAAACTGAAGCAACTCATTGCACAATGTTGAGTGTACGTATATTTAAAAGAAATGAATAAGATATCTTTAAAATCTCACACAAGCTGTTTTTAACAGCTTCGAGCAACTCATTTGTATAATGTAGTTGAATAAAATTATTATTATTATTATTATTATTATTATTATTTATAATTTGTCTAATTACTGATTATGAAACTAATAATCAGTATAATAGTAATATGCATAAACTAAGTAATTATTAATATTTATATTATTTCTATTATTCGTTTATTAATTTACTTGCTTACTTTTTGATGTTATGTAGCTCAAACAAGTTTTTGTTAAAAAAAAAACTTCGAGCATTGTTCAACAATAAACTATTATTATTATTATTATTATTAGATAGATAAAATTTAAAGCGAGTTTTTTTGACACTAGATTGTGATGCATGGTCTATAAAGCTACCTTGAAAGGTGGTAGTGCCTGATCATTATTCTGGCACAGTTAATGCACAGTTACTGCCTCTTTGCAGATGCTGCTTTTTTCTTTTGTATGGCAGAATGATAGGTTCAAATTTCTCAGGCTTAGGGTTTCCATTTTGTGTCCTCCTGATTGAGTTGATCTGCTTCCGTTTATTGTGTTTTCACTGTGTTTTAAAGAGTTAGTCACGAAATCCCTCATCAGTGCAAGTCAGAATCAGACGACACTCCAGACAACACGCCAAGGTGCTGTTCTACTTGTTTTATTGGAGCGGAGGTCCTATTTGAATGCACTCAAATGCGACCTTTCTGACCGCATCACGAAATAACCACTGCATCAATTAAAACCAGATTTTGGACATTGGTAGTGGTGCACCTAGAGATGGTTTGTAAAAAAAAAATCCGGAATCGGACATGTAGTTGAAGAATAATGAAGGCGTCCAAAATGGGGCAAAACCCAAGATTAACATGCCAAAAGCACAGGATTGGCATGTCAAAAGCCAAAAGCCATGGTTGGCATGCCGTCATAGTTTTTTCATGCAAAGTTTATTTTGGCAGGTCATCGTTTCCCGATCAAACTATGACGTCATAAGCAGTTTTCAGAAAATTGGTTATAAACCAAATTGAAGATATTTTTTCTTTTCGTCGACTGATTTTGGCATTTGAATACACGATTTTGAAGGCGTTTTCACTAGTTTTCCAATGGTGTTTATCCCTAGCAGCTGTCTTTTATTGTTTAGAAAGAACAATGCAAAATGTTTGAGGGACATAAATCCTTCCAGTATGTCGTGCGACCTATTGAGAATAGTGTTTACAACATTTACACAGGTTAGAGTTAATGTCGCCAAATCACCTCGCACGAAAGAAAAAAAACAAGAAAATGACTGTGTTGGCAACATTTACATACGTTTGAACTAATATTGCAAAACTGAGTCATACAGGAACGCCAACATGGATGCATGTACCTTTAATTTTACTGGGGGGTTTTGTGTTTTTAAATGATTTTAGAATATGCAATATTATTTTAAATAAATTTTTTTATCATTTTTTAAAATGATTTTAATAATTATGTGTCTAGCTTAGTAGCTAGCCACCTTAGCAACCTTCCTTTGGATGAATATGTATACTTTCAAAGGCCGCACCTTTTTTGGACACTTGGCGGCTTCTTTATACCAATTTTGGTTTTAGGTGGATTATACCTACGTTGTATGCTCATTTCATGGAATGTTCGAGTATTCTGAATCTGGAAATAAATGTTTGGAAGAGGGAAGGGAGAAACCGAGCCAAACAAGAAAAAAAGTGAAGCCTGTTCCATTATGTCGACAGTGGAAGTGATGGTTTCTTGGTTTGTTTGTTTGTTTGTTGGTTGGCTTGTTTGTTCGTTTAAATTGATGCATCACGCAATAACGACTAGATAAATTAAAACCTGATTTTGCACATTGATAGTGGTACACCCCGAGATGGTTTGTAATTTTTTTTAAATCGGACCTATTGTTCAGTAACAACGCCATCCAGCGCTACGAAAGCAAATAAATGTACCAAGAAAAAAGATGCGAAGAGCAACTGAAAAGATGAGCCAAAACGCAGTCTCAAATGCACTTTCAAACAACTGCCTGTGGCTAGTATATCATTCGTTCATTCATTTGTTTGTTGGTTTGTCAGTTTGTTTGTTGGTGTGTTTGTTGGTTTTAGTTGGTTTGATTGTTGATTTATTGGTATGTTAGTTTGTTTGTCTGTTGGTTTGGTTGTTGGTTGGTTTGTTTGTTGGTTTGTTAGTTGGTTTGTTTGTTGAGTTGTTTGTTGATTTGTTAGTATGTTCGTTTGTTTGTTGGTTTGTCTGTTGGTTAGTGTGTTGAGTTATTTGATGGTATGTTGTGTGTTTGGTTGTTGGTTGGTTGGTTGGTTTGTTGGTTTGTTTGCAGGTTTGTTTGATGGTTGGTTGGTGGTTTGTTTATTCGTTTGTTTGGTGGTTGGCTGGTTGGTTTCTTCGCTTCGCTCCATTTTGTCAACAGTGCAATCAGGTGACGCCCTATAGTCTCCGCCAAGAAAGAAGTCCAACGCGTTTCAAAACAGGGGTATATATTGTGCATGCCGGCTGCATCGTTTACCTTGCAGATATCCGTCATGGCTAAGCAGCCAACGTGTGCTCATCTAATAAAGCTGCTAGGGCCATAATTTGGGCTAATCATGCACATCGAGCAAAAAGCTTGAAATTTGACATGCAAGTAATTCTTAGTAATACAAATAGAAATAGATTCTCCTTGACCCGTGAAATACTGAAAAACGTTCCAAATAACACCCCTAGCTTGACTTGTTGACACGAACTTTCTTTCTTGTTGACACCAACTTGATCGGAAAGCGACGCCATTGTTGTTGGTCTAATAGCGTTGCCACGACGACGCAGTTATAGAGTATAGAGGCAAGGCGCACTTTTTTCCACGAAAGATTAGTAGTCATAAAATGACCATATAAGGAAAGTCTTCTTTCCTGGCGGATAGTATAGTTAGAGTCGAGTGAGGCTTGTTAACTGTTGGTTTCCCCGAGGGAATCCTTTACCCTCAATCCCACCGACATACTTGCAGATCTCTTGCCATGCTGTTCTCTATGATATTCCCTTGTTGGGCAATTTACATTATTCTTAGTGGTCGAACATAAGTTATTGTTACCGTCTTCAAGATGGCCTCCCTCAGTGATTCCGTATCATGCATAAAAGATTTAATAGCGGTGTTTAGTTTAGAAAAAATGATTCAGTGGCGATGTTTAGTTTGGGACAGAAAGATTCAGTGGCGATGTTCAGTTTAGAAGAAAGATTCCATGGTGATGTTTAGTATGGAAAAAAGATTCAATGGCGATGTTTAGTTTGGAAAGAAAGATTCA
>JAHWFP010136523.1:0-23145 GCA_023313725.1 Lithobius niger | reverse complement strand
AGATCACCACCTTTAAGAAAAGCCTAAGTATGTCCGTTTCAGGCTATTAGAGGGCTCCCAAGAGCACTTTGAATTCGAAAATCACAGCATGCTTCCGCCGCTATGCCATTACCTCTTCACCTGTAAATGGGCTTAGGACGATCCGTACCTCAGTCAAACGATTTCGGTTAGGGTCGATGGAAGGAATAGATCACCACCTTTAAGAAAAGCCTAAGTATGTCCGTTTCAGGCTATTAGAGGGCTCCCAAGAGCACTTTGAATTCGAAAATCACCACACGCTTTCGCCGATATTCCATTACCTCTTCACCTTTAACTGGGCTTCGGACGGTTCATATCTAAGTTAAACGATTTCGGTTAGGGTTGATGGAAAGAATAGCTCACCTGCACCTTTCAGAAAATCCAAAGCATATCCATTTCTGGCTATTAGAGGGCTCCCGAGATCACTTTGAATTCGAAAATCACCACACGCTTTTATGGCTATGCCATTACGGTACCTTTTTACCTTTAAATGAGCGTATGACGGTACCTTTTTAATAAATACATATGCAAACCTATTTACGTTGCCTTTTGGATTTATATGTCAGACTGACTGAGCGGGGAATAGAACCCACGACCTTTGAAATCAAAGGTCGAATTCCTACCACTGTGTCATACTGACACGGCCTTTTTCAAGAGTCAAATAAATACAGATGCAAACTTATTAACGTTGCATTTTGGACTTATATGTCAGACTGGCGAGCGGGGAATCGAACCCACGACCTTTGAAACCAAAGGCCGAAGTCCTGCTGCTGAAGCCGTGTCAGTATGGCTCAGCGGTAAGACTTCGACCTTTGGTTTCAAATGTTGTGGGTTCGATTCCCCTCTCAGGCATTCTGACACATAAGTCCAAAATGCAACGTAAATAAGTTTGCATCTGTATTTATTTGACTCGTGAAAAAGGGCGCGTCAGTATGGCACAGTGGTAGGAATTCGGCCTTTGGTTTCAAAGGTCGTGGGTTCAATTCCCCGCTCAGTCAGTCTGACATTTAAGTCCAAAAGGCAACGTAAATAGGTTTGCATCTGTATTTATTAAAAAGGTACCGTCATACGCTCATTTAAAGGTGAAAAGGTAATGGCATAGCCATAAAAGCGTGTGGTAATTTTCGAATTTAAAGTGACCTGGGGAACCCTCTAATAGCCCGAAATGGACATGGTTAGAATTTTCTGAAAGGTGGTGATCTATTGTTTCCATCAACCCTAACCAAAATCGTTTAACTTAGATACGGAACGTCCGAAGCCCATTTAAAGGTGAAGAGGTAATGGCATAGTGGCAAAATCGTAAGGTTATTTTCGAATTCAAAGTGCTCTTGGGAACTCTCTAATAGCCCGAAGTGGACATGCTTAAGATTTTCTGAAAGGTGGTGATCGATTCCTTTCATCAACCTTTACTGAATTCGTTTAACTTAGATACGGACCGTCCTAAGCCCATTTAAAGGTGAAGAGGTAATGGAATAGCGGCAAAAGCGTAAGGTGATTTTCAAATCCAAAGTGCCCTTGCGACCACTCTAATAGCCCGAAATGGACATACTTAGGATTTTCTGAAAGGTGGGGATCTAGTCCTTCCATCAATCCTAACCGAAATCGTTTAACTTAGATACGGATCGTCCTAAGTCCATTTAAAGGTGAAGAGGTAATGGCATAGCGGCGGAAGCGTGCTGCAATTTTCGAATTTAAAGTGCTCTCAGGAGCCCTCTAAAAGCCCGAAATGGACATACTTAGGCTTTTCTTAAAGGTGGGGATCAATTCTTTCCATATTGTTAAATTGTTTCGAAAAGCACTTACTGCTAACCTCTGTAAGTGTTTTATGCAAGTAGTACTGTACGATTTTGTATTGATTTGCATACACCGTATTGTTTTTAACCGCTTTTGGCTGACATATTTACGTAAATTTAGTAGCATTGTGTAGGTGGCTTGATTGAAAACATGTTTTAATCATCCAGAATCCGATGTAACGTTTTGGAATCCGATAGAACAGGTGAAAGCATAAAGGTATGTTTAATTTCATCGAAAAAACGGCCATATTAGAAAATTGGGGCTGGAAAATTCGGATGAAGTTTCTCAGATGTCTACCTGTGTTTTTTTTTAATCTACTGTAATGTACCTGACCCCTGTAACAGGTTTCATCCGTCCACTCCAAATTCCTACGGCGGTATAGGCCAGGGACTGGATCATAAGTAATCGAACGGGAATCCAAGAACAGCCTCCCCGTCGTGAAATTGGCGACGAGGATCGGTGGACTCCGGTGAAAATTAATAGTGAGTTCCTTTCAATGAAATTATTAGGAAGGTTGGCACAACTCTATTAAGGTCATTTCCCGCTAAATATTTTCGCATGATGTCATTGTAGTTTACCTGTTTCAACTATTGGAGAGATCACTGCTTGACAACACACACGCTTACAGGATTACTGCTTGCTGATGACGCTTAATAATAGAAGAGGAGTCACCTGCCGTACTACAAGCGTTATTAGCTGTAGCTTTTCTGTTAGTTCAGACCTAAATCTAAAGTTTAGCACACGGAAAACATGTGGAATGAAGTTATATGATATGCTAATTACGAATGGAGGCTTGGCTTTTTGAAATTGAAGATTACACAGATTTTGTTTATTTTGGGGTTAGCTTAGAATCTAGCAAAAAAAATTGTTGAAAGCGTAAAGCTAATGTTATGGCAATAGCTAATAAATTATGTGGTTGGATTAGCCAGGAATAAGAGAATATTATGTTAGACGTGGTCTGCGGAAGTCATAAGGATTTTGTTGGGCGAACTTTGTGGAAAAAGTGACCTGGTGCACAAGTGAGTGACATTAGTAAAACTAGCCCGAACAAAGTATCAGGAGTCTTTTGTGGAAAAACCCCAGTCACAGTTCTTTTCAGTTTTACTTAAACATAACTAAATAACTACGGATGCACGTAGCTGAGAGCACTGGGGCGTCAGATTCGATAGGCGTCTCGTTCCCAGCTGTGCATCTCTGGCTTCGTACCGACCCGGGTTCGATCCTGGGAAGGGAAGTGTATATGTACGGGTTTTTCTCCAGTTGTTTCCTGCCCGTTGCGTGAGGGTTTCCTCCGGGTACTCCGGTTTTCTCCCTCATGCGGCAAAAGACAACTGTTCCTGATGGTGGTAAAACCTTCCACTTAACACCTGCCACTTGGGCCTAATAACAAGCTGTAAGCTTATTGGCCGACACCTTATTATTATTATTATTATTATTATTAATTAAATAAGCATAAATCACTGTAAATAATATAAAGGTAAATTGGAAATCAGCCAGAACGCAGTACAATACGCCACCTTTATGCACTTAATGTTTCTTTTGAGTGGCATGAGCCATATTCGAAATGGCAAACCAGTCCAACACCAGACCATTGCCATACCTCCTTTGCTGATATGGCCTCTCGTTCCCTAGCTGGTCACGGTTGTGACTTGAATAACAGGTGAATTGTGTTATTTTTATAAAGTTAAAAAAGTCAGTAGACGAGTAGTGATATCGGTAAAGGCGATTTGGCAGTTATACCCCTCAGCCGCATTATTTTCTTATTTCCATCCAGCTTAACAGAAATCTTGGCCAAATTGAAGCTAGGTACCGATTTTCTGGCCATCACCAGCCAAATGTAAATTTGGCCGGCTGGTGGCTAATTTTCGATTAAATCGACCGAAATAAAGCAAAGGGTATCAAAGATGAAACTCGCTACACATGGAGAAATGACGAGATGTGAGGAAATTACTATTTTCGGGGGGGGGGGGGGACATAATGCATTTCTAGGTGATTAGCAAATGAAAAAAAAAGGAGAAATCCGTGATGGGAAAAAAATCTCTACTCTCAAATTATAGCGTTTAAATAAAATCCAAGCCACATCGCGTGCATGTGTCCCGACATTATTACTTGAACCTTAAAACGAGACCGAAAGTAACTGTTCATGCTAATGGCCATACAAATGTATACATGGCTCTCATAAGTTGCCTGCAAGAGAACCGGTTTTAAAAAATATTAAACAAAAGACAGTCGATCAGTTTGCTATTAGAGACAAGTTGCAAATAATTTTATAATTGTTTAGTGTGGTTTTAATGTATTACAGCTTGAAAACTTGCGGCTTTAGCCGTATTGTTTTCGGTGGCAAGGCCAGGCGGCGGCCAAAAATATACAGTGGCTGTTCGGCTAACTCATAAAAATGTAGCGCGGCGGCTAACGGCAGCTGTTGAGAGGTATAACGGCATATAACTGGTGATGGACTGGTTCGCCAGTTTGAATCCGAGCCACATCAATAAAAAAAAATGTTATGTGCGCAAAGGTGGCTTATGATGTGCTACATTATTTCTAGAGTGTGATATTTGCTGATGGCTTATTTTCAGTTGACTTCAATGTAGTCCAATATACTAATCCTTTTTTTTTTTTGTTTCTAGTCAGCACTGTCTGTTAATCCGGATATGAAAAACAAACAACAGGAGTGACATGTGGCTTTTCTTAATACTAAACTTCGTGACGAAACTGTTAAAAGGATTATGCGAAGAAAAGGGAGCAAGCACCGAAAATTGGTATGTGCACCCACCAGAGTGCCACCCCTACATCTACGTAGGTCCAACTCCCGATGGCATATACCTGACATGCAATCTACCTTCCATACACTACGATACAAATTTTCAAGCCATAGTTCCAGAACGTCTCTTTGCACTCTACATTAACTGTACTGTTTCCGACCTCGGCAGTAGTCTGCTGCCTAGTGCATTATTGCATTTACATTTGGTTGAAGAGTTACAGTTTCATAACTGTCGTTTTTACGATATGCCCCCTGGCGCTCTTGCGAGTATGACCCAGTTAAGTACATTGGTCATCGATGGGTTACAGCGGCACGATTTTTCTTTACCTGAGAAGTTTCTCGAGAATAATCCAGTTCTCAGTATCATTCAGTTAGGGAATGATGGCATCCACAAGCTACCACCTGATTTGCTTTGTCCGACACCACAGCTTATGATTCTCTCTCTGCCCGGCAACGAGTTGAAAAGTCTTAACGATATTGGGTGCAGCAACAACAGTATCTGCTGTCAGAATGTACAGGCACTGAACCTGTCTCGAAACGCCATCACTGAATTGCGCAAAGCCCAACTGCAGCTCCTCGTCAAAATACAGCTGTTCGATCTCCACCTCAATTCCATTACCTTGGTTGAAGAAGGTGCATTCGATTCCATGCTGAACCTCGATACTTTGGACTTGTCGGACAACCGAATACCATCTCTTCCTGCGAATTTGTTTAAAAACAATTTAGTTTTGCAGAGACTCGATATCGGTGGAAATCATTTAAGCAGCATGTCTCCAGAATTATGCTGTAGCCATCTCAAATCACTACTCCTCTTTGGTCTTGGCAACAACAACTTAACGGTTCTACCAGCAAAAATGCTGATTCAATCTCAAGATTTGGTGTTGGTAGAATTAAGCGACAACCCCATTCAAGTTATTCCCAATGGCTTCTTTAATGACCAACATAAACTGATTCAGCTAAACTTGGTTAACTGCCAAATTGAAAACTTGCCCGACAGAATATTTCATAACCTCCATTCTTTAGACACTCTGTTGTTAATGAACAATAAATTGCAATCTGTGAATTCAAGTGTGCTCCAAGGGCTTTACATGTTACAATATCTTGACTTGTCGGGTAATGCCATTGCCTCTATTCATGAAGACGCCTTCCAACACTGCCCCCAGCTCCTATATCTCGATCTCCACAACAATCGACTGAAAAGCTTTCCTTCTCTGCAAGCAGTGCAACACATTGAATTCTTCAATCTTAGTCGTAATCAGATTTCTGAAGTGGAAGCCACTGGAAGCATTTCCAAATCACTAAAAAAATTAGACTTGAGTTACAACCAAATCAAATCTTTATCTTCGCCGATGTGCGCTACTGAAACGAGCACACTTGAGTTTCTCGACCTAAGTTTCAATCAAATTACCACAATCCACCCAACAGTATTGAATGTTTGTCTTGCACTTCACACATTACTCCTCAACCACAACCAATTTGTTATCTTTGATGGACGTATCTCTAAAAATCTGCCAAGCTTGCAGGTGCTAAATTTGTCTCACAACCGACTCAAGTTATTTGATTACAATTTGGCACCAATAAGCTTGGAGTATCTTGACATTAGCAACAACCAAATTGAAGTTCTTGACGATTCGCAAAACCTTGTTGGCACATTGAAAATGAAAACTCTAATGGCAAGCCACAACAAAATAAAACGTCTAGCTAAGGATTGCCATCCTGTTGGTTGCCTCCCCGTTAAACTTCACTATGTAGATCTGTCATCCAATGCTATACAGGTGTTACAGGGATCGGTTTTCGATGCTCTACTAGATCTCACAGAGGCAGATTTGAGCAACAACTTGCTTACTGAGTTAAACAGATTTTCTTTCTCTCTTTACTCACGACGCAATTTAACTTCATTACCTACCGTAATTTTGAGCGGAAATATGCCAAATTGTACTTGCTCGCTAAAATGGCTTATTGATTATAAGTATGTGCCGGGAAATCTCGACATTGTGAGAATTATCAAACCGGATTACTGCTGGGCAACACATGAACGAGTGCGAAAGATTAAAACACTAATCAACATGAAGTCGCAATCTGATCTCCTGAACAGAACACTAACCTGTCCTTACTACGCAGAGATCCCCGGTATCTCACCAGCATGTATGAAGGCTTGCTTTTGTTACCATGACGCGTCTAAACATTATTTTGATATTGATTGTGGACAGAGAACATGGAATCCTTCAGAGGATATCAAATTAACACATCTGACAACGCAACTGTTTTTAGATGGAAATACAAATGTACAAGCAGTTGCAAATACCATTTTAATACAAGTGCCCAAGTTAAAGACACTTTTTATGAACGGAAGCCATATTGAGGCTTTGAACAACCAACAGTTCAAAGGTCTGCATGAGCTAGATGAACTTCACTTAGAAAACAACTTATTGGTGACTGTAAGTGGCATAGAATTTGAAGAACTTTACCAACTGAAAAAACTCTTTTTGCATGATAACCTACTAAAGACTGTCAACATGGAGGCACTGCAAAACCTTCCCAGCCTACAGCAACTGACACTTCACAGAAACAAGCTTTCGATGTTTACTCCACAGAGAGCAGTCAACATCAGCTACATTACCCTGCGGGAAAATCCGTTTGAGTGTACTTGCAGTTTTTCACGTGTTATCCAATTATGGGCTAGAAGGATTGACGATTTGAACTACATTCAGTGTAGAGATACTGTAACCAATACAAATTTCTCTGCATACAACGACAGTTACTGTCAAGAAGAAGCAAATTCTGTATACCAGGGTAAAACAACAGCGATATTAGCGACAGTTAGTGGGCTTTTATTTGTGGTAATGTGTATTGTGATATTCATGTATATCTACCGGCTTGAAATGCAGGTGTGGCTTTACTCGCGCTACGGTGTTCGCTTGTTTCATAATAACGACAAGCAAGATGAAAATAAGATGTTTGATGCGTTTATCTCGTATAGCAGTGAAGATGACGAATTTGTAGCCCGTGAATTAGTGGGACGCCTGGAACAAAAATTACAATTTAAACTCTGCATACATCAACGAGATTTCCTCGTTGGAGGATATATCGCTGACACCATTGTTGAGGCAGTAGAGAAAAGTTGCCGAACTTTGATCGTGCTCACTGAAAACTTTGTAGCCAGCGAATGGTGTCGCTTTGAATTCAAGATGGCACACCACCGCTCCATGCAAGATCGCTGCTGCCGTTTAATTATCATTATTCTTGACGACGTGGACCCTGCCCTGATGGACAAAGAACTCAAGCTTTACCTGCAAACAAACACATACTTACGTTGGGGAGACAGTCTATTTTGGGAAAAGCTTATCTTTGCCATGCCAAATCGTGTGCCAGTAAAACCACCGTCTGTGTCGCAGGTTAGTGTACTTGCAAACAGCTAATGTCATACAAAATGTTGTTGCGTGCAAGGGCAGAAATGCGAGCGTGGACAGTAGCTAACCTTTAAAGCCATGAAGTTTGCAAATGGTCTTTGATTTATCGTTTGTTTGTATTGATATTTATTATTTACGACTTGATCGCCTAGAAATGTAGTTGGATGGTGACTTTTGTGTTAATTCACAATATGCTGAAAAATATACACAGTACAGTACATACACATATATGCTAGGCATTTAATTGAGTTCTGAATATCACCATTACTCAGCGTGCGAGTGATGCTATAATACATTAGTTCATTTTCTGTATTCACAGGGCAGAAACCTACATGATTTCTGCCTAGTGCTCCACAGGGAAGTACTTTGCTGCTCCACTCAGTGCTTTTCTTCCCAGTCCTGTACCTCAAATGTCAGCTTCCACCTCTAAAATGTGTGAAGTAAAAATTTCGTCTTTGAACTTGTTTCTTTCATGCACAAAGGTCCCTTGTCAGAAAATTTGATCCAAATTAGAACAAAATTGTGAACGTTACTGTGTCCCAAACAGAAAAACACATATTCAGACAAACACGCAGAAAATGCTAAATCAGTCGAGTTTTTGCCTCATCAATCTTATAAACTTCAATTCTTACCGTAATGCAGTGTGACATTTTCCGTTTTGTTGTGGAGCAACTTGACTACGATTGTGTTTGCATATCTGAGTGATAATGGATGCTTCCATTTCCCCTCTTGTATCTATTTTATGAAAATCAGTATAAATACTGCCACTTTCATGCGTAACTCTTTTTGATATGATTGCGTTATCGTTACGTTAGTTGTAACACTTAATTGTTACACCTAACGTAACGATAACGCAATCGTATCAAAGAGAGTTTTGATATTTTGTAAAGATATTTTGTTTATGATATCATCCATATAAATAACTGCATAAATGTGTCGTCCTCTGCTGATCTAAAGGCAGGGACGAGAGGGATGAGTGGGAATTGGACTGTGGAGTGACAGTGGTAAAAGATATGGCTGGGTCCCAGCACTTTAGTGTTGCTACTCCTATACTTAAAATTAATTTTTCAGCCATATATATTCATTGAATTGATGTTGACAGCTGAATGCAACTTTGCATCTATGAGATTCATCATGGGTGGAGATTTGGGTGTCTCTATTTACTGGCTTCTTACCAAAGTAGACTCGTCAATGGCTTCTGGTCACAGGCGGACTAAACGTGTGTTCAACTATAGAATTGGCTACCACTTGCAACTTTGACTGCGCACCAACTTCAATAGTTATGGAGCTAGGCCAGCTACTGAGCCCCGTCCGGAAGTTTGTTCTATACATGAGTTTGAGAGTGAACAAATGTTCATGGACTTGAGGGATGTTCACGGCGTGCCTTACAAACTTTTTTTTGTGTAAGCTTATGATATGAACTACGGATCTTGACCAATTATTAAGGCCCATCTGGAAGTTTGTGCTATACATGAGTTTGAGAGTGAACAAATGTTTCGAGGGATGTTCAGGACATGCCTTACAAACTTTTTTTTTGTATAAGCTTATGATATGAACTACGGATCTTGACCAAATATTAAGGCCCATCTAGCATCTGGAAGGTTGTTCACGAGTTTGTGAGTGAACAAATGTTTCATGGACTTGAGGGATGTTCAGGGCATGCCTTACGAACTTTTTTTTTGTGTAAGCTTATGATATGAACGACGGATCTTGACCAATTATTAAGGCCCATCTGGAAGTTTGTTCTATACATGAGTTTGTGAGTAAACAAATGTTTCCTGACTTGGGGGATGTTCAGGACATGACTTAAAAACTTTTTTTTGTGTAAGCTTATGATACGAACAACGGATCTTGGCCAAATAATCTAGAAGTTTGTTGTGCATGAATTTGGGAGTGAACAGTTGTTTCATGGACAAATGTAATGTTCAGGATGTACATTTTGTGTAAGTTTATTATACTAAAACTATTGATCACGTTCCATTTTATATTTATTACACAACATCTGAACCAAGTGATTGTAAATTTGTATATAAACCATTGTAATAAACTATTATTGTTAAAAACAACCTAGTTTACAAATTTTCTCTACCCCCCCCCCCCACCCCACCAAATCCATCAACAAACATTACAGTAATTATTGTTACAGTAAATGTGTAACAATTTTGGGTATTTTAACTGCTGTCAAAAAAATGTGTAAATTCGCTGTTGGATGGATTCGTTGCTTTCATAGTTTTGTGAAATGCTGAGTGTCCACCTTTACAATGGTGAAGGGGTAGTTAACAGCGACTTTGCTCAAGCATGTATGTGTTGTTTTTATGTTTCATCACGTAGTTGTTGTTCAGGTTACTGGTAGTGGCTTGAAATTAACTGGGCAGGGCGAGGAGTTTCACTGGGGGATCATGTTTCAGTGGCGGTATCCCTGGTGTGTGCATTTTGCCAACGTGGTTGATTGCTTCGTTTAAAAAGTCAGTAATTCCAGGGGTCCACGAATGCCAGTACCCTGGTAATTCCCCTTAGAAACCAAAAGTTTTAAAACAAGTAGTGAAAAAGTGGGAAACGTCAGCCTATGCAGGAATAACTAAGTGGCCCCGCGCACGCTGGGGCCAGGTTGCTGCGGCCACTGAGAATGCTTACGGTATGTGTAGCAACACGCACTTAGCCACGGCGGCCAGACACCACTGCGATCCTGAGCGGCGTGTAGGTGACCATACTTGCTCTGTGTTCATTTTTCACCACGTGATCAAGAATTATCAATGAAAAACTGCCATGTTTTTTGGCTGCGACAACCACTGGCCGCACAACCGGGCCGCCCAGTGCACGGGATCCCTAAGTCTGTTGGCGCTTTGCGTACTCTAAGGCTTCAGCACCAGCTCTCGTGTAACAACACCACCATGATGATTGTTCTAGGCAGAAGTGTTTTCTTAAGAATTTTACTTGCGAACCGTCGAGATAGATGAGGATGTTTTTAAAGGTTTTACTTGAGAAAGCTTCCCACGATGGCTGTCCTACCAGATTGATGGCTGCTACCAAGTTAGCTTTGTGGCTGCCGCCAAGTTCATTTTGTATGCTGATTTTACACTAATAAATTCGGCTCGTACCGGTTGCGTGCTCACCATTTCACACTACTAATTTTTTCTCAGGCCACTTGTTTCTGCGCCTATGTGTCCGCTTTGCTCAGTGCGTGCCACTACGAGTAATTTAGTAGTGTTTAATGCGATGGCAATCAGTGCCTTGTTGGAGTGGAGGGGGGGGGGGAGATTGTGATCTCACCTATAGTAATGACTGGAAGATTTTACTCTTTCTCATTAGAGGGGCAAACGTGAACCTTTGTTTTGAGCACGGAAATTTTTTCAGTATAAAATCGGAAGTGGCCATTCTGGGCTGACTCTTAGTGGCCTTGGCCAGCGTGCAATGAATTTAGTAGTGTGAAATCAATGCTAGTGCCTTGCATTATATGTATTAGTATAGTAAATAACTCGACACAGTACGGGCAAGTACTGACACTACATTCTGTTAAGGGAGTGTTGTTCAGAAGAAAGTTATGAAGTATAAAGAAACCAGACAGCGGATTGTTAAAAATGGCCAACTATTTAAATAATAACAGTAACCTTTATTTCAGACCACCTAGGTTTATATAAACTTAAAAAATTCACTCCATTGCACAAACTACAAAGACGTAATAAATTTAAAGGGCAATTACATCCATTTTGACATGCATGTTTGACTTTTGGATCACTTACACAATAACTAAACCCAAGAATTGCGGTAAGAATACGTTACGTACGTCCGATATAACAATTTAATTACTGTGTCACCAAAACACGACATGGAGGTCGCCATTGTTTTGCTGGAACGCGCAGAAATTTTTGCCGACAGACGGATCTCTTCGATTTCGACTTGCAGCCGATTGAGATAGCTGTATTGATTGTGAGGAGCTCAAGCGTCTGACGGCCTTAGCTGGCCACTACACTGCCGAAATCGAAAAGTGACATCTGTCGGCATTAATTTCTGAGCGTTCCAGCAAAACAATGGCGATCTCCATGTCGTGTTTTGGTGACGCAGTAATTAAATTGTTATATCGGACGTAAGTAACGTATTCTTACCGCAATTCTTGTGTTTAGTTATTGTTTAAGTGATCCAAAAGTCAAACATGCATGTCAAAATGGTTGTAATTGCCCTTCAAGTCGTCCACTGGAGAAGACCCCCACAAAAAGATGAGTTTCTCTAACAGACCGAAGGCCCGATTGGACAATGTCATCACAGTTTGGTTGTTGTGATGTATGAAGTGGCATACTACATCATGATTGCCCGAAGGCTTGATGATGAAGTAGAAATCCACACTAGGTGAGCTAAAGTTAAACAGTGGCATGGTTTACTGACAGGGTATTGCTTAACTACATACTAACACAAGAAAGTATTTCGCATATCATTATGCTCACGTGATGGCTTATGGGAAACTAGGTGGTGCAAAGTGTAGCACCCTCTAACCACTGGGTGCCTAAGTGACAGCCACTTCCTCTAAATTTTTAGTACATTCGAAATTTCCAATTAAGAAAATGACCTACCTTAGTAGCAATAATGAACTCTCAACAATAATAACACCTAGAAAAAACTTCAAATATACAAACTACCAAATTCTGAAAAAACGAATAATTAATTAGTTGCTGCTTGAATCCAGTTGAAAATATTCTATTAACAAATCCCCTATTAAGGTTTTTATTATCCAATCAACCAATATTTCATAGTGCGTTATAGTGTGCGCGGCGTATCTTGAGTCCTGCAGTATTTTTTCAGCGGCTACGTCTTCCTGGAGGAGACGGCTTTAATCGACGGCTGCCATTGTTTTTGTATTACAGTTTTCGTAACCATCTTGGATATCAACAAGGCACTCTGCTACCAAAAACGTATAATCGATTGTATATGTTCGTTCTGCAGCAAACTCAAGATAGGCTGCGGATACTACAGAAACGAAGACATGTCTTAACCTAGCTTTAAGCAAAGCCAAATCAATATGCTTTACGATGGAAAGATTTGACGTTGAAATCAGGATTACTTCCGCATCATGAAGATGGAAAGAATGTTGATGGCAAAATTCTTTTAGGAGCAGGACTTTTAGCTGAACCTTAAAAAGGAAACGAAAAAAAATAATACTATGAACAGTGTTGAATCCCTAGCTAATCTAGTAATTACAGGTCAAGTCATGTGGGTTTGACCTCAGTGCGAGATGAATGTCGTACAGGCTGACCTTCGCTAGTACTGACACCGGAAAGTTTTAGAGCCATTACTGCGCTCTACTTGCTAGGCCACCATAATTTAGAACGAGCAAGAGCCTTAATTCTAACAACTCCTCAGTGTCCCAGATCTAGGTCCTTTAGGACCTGTTCACGTAAAGCACTCGGAATAATATCATGGTGTCCCCAGAAAAAGAACTTGTGTGCTCCAGGGAAATTTTTCTGGAACAGAAATGCCTTAGCTCTTTTCTATCAAGTTGGGTGGACAACCGAAATTTGTGTATAAATACAATTTAGACAACATCTTGCCTTTAGGGTTAGCATTGATAGTTGATAACTCAAAATAGGTAGACAATTTATCTGGTTAACATTTAACACTATACAGGGTGTAACAGAAATGTATGTCACAAACTAAGGAGCATGTTCTACGTAACAAACTGATGAAAAAATTCCATATGAACATATATCCGGAAATGCGTCCTTTTCGAGAAATTTTTCCTTTCGGAGATGCTTGTGCACATCCAAGATCCAGGGCGAAAGCGGCGATGGCTCAAATAACAAAATGTAGGTTTTATTGTGGTTTACCCCTGTTGAGGTTGCCCAGAGCTACTGAACAGGTGGGACGGACCATTCTCTGCCCCCTATTGATAGTTATGACCAGACTGAAACTTAAGTTTCAACTGCTTGATACTGGAAGGGTCGCCCGAACATTCACATGTCAGGCATAGCCTACGCCGCTTTCGTCCTGGATCATGGATGTGCACATGTATCTCTGAAAGGAAAAATTTCTCGAAAAGAATGCATTTCCGGATATATGTTCATGTGGATTTTTTTCATCAGTTTGTTATGTAGAACATGCCCCTTCATTTGTGACATACATTTCGGTTAGACCTGTATAGGGTCTTTAACCTCGATAGGCTCCTCACACCTGAAAGACAACCTGGACATTATCTGCTGTTAAATAAACGTCTGGAATATTTTGGCTGGTACACGAGCATGCATTCAGAAATAACGCACATCGCTGTACGCGTGAGGCCGCCATTACCAACATACCTGAATTTGAACCAAATATCCACAGCAATGCTTTTTTTGGTCTGTTTTAAGTATGAAATGCCTAGCATACAAATACCGGTGGAGTTTCTTTACCCCAAATAGCACAACCTCCTTATCCACCTGACATAGGCAATATCTGCCTTGCTAAGCGAACGTGACGCAAAAGCAATTGATTTATCGTCGCTGAAGGGCATGACCTGCATAAGCACCACGCCGATTCCCCTGGGAGACGTGTCACAGACTAATTCGATTAAGCTGTAACTTTGGGTCGTAATTCACTAGAACCTTTGGTCTAAAGAAAAACACTTTTTGCTTTCGCAACAGCTTCCGAGCTTCCCGCGCCCAAATTATTATTTTTTTTTAGCTGTTTCACTTATTTTTAGTAAGCTGTTCAGGGGTGCTGAAATTTTGGCCAACTGCGTCACGAATTTAGCGAACTGATTTATGAATCCAACAATGACTTTAGTTAGGATAGATTACTCGGGTCTGGTGCCCGAAAAACTGCATCCAAAACTTTACTATCCGGGAAAAATTTTCACAACCTTAGTTTGGAGGGGGCGGGCGGCTATCTTGTCTTGCCGACTACTTATTCAGTTTGACTACAACAAAGCTAATTTTTGTTGTTGGGGAGGGGGGACTGCAGATTGTTTTGGATCTTGATGTGTGTGTGTGGGGAAGGAAATCGTCGACATTTTGCCGATCACGAGTTCCATTTCTACAATCAGCCTAAAACATCCAGAAAATCAACACACAACCACATAAGAACAAAAATAAGCTAAGCTATCTGAGTGGAAAAACGTTCAAATATTGGATGCATTTATAAACCTGATTTGGAGGGAATATTTAATCGTTATGTTTCCTTATACTGCAGTAATTCCTTTATATACACATGCACAAATCCTTTTAATGACGCGAAATATGCACAAAGAATATAAAATTGGAAAATTACATCATTTAGGGAAAAAAAACTGCCAGTTATTGTAGTACCAAACGCTGATAAAGAGTTGAACAGGGTGATACATCACGAACCTTCTATCTAGGCTCATAAGCAATCCCTTCTTTTCTCCCACGTGTTTTTCAATCTGCGTGATAATCAGTATTTAATTTACGATTGACAAATAACTATTTCTTTTTTTAGTGTTTCCCGTTTTCTTTTGTTTGTTGACATATAGTAGGCTGCACTGCAAAGCTACGAGCGCGGGAGGGCTCGCTTCGAATTTCACACGTTAAAAATAAGGCGCGCTGGCCAGGGCTGGCCTCGGCTGGATAGGCGGGCCGGGCGAGCGCGCGTCAGCCCTCGCCAGCTCGCTTTGGCCCAGAAAACATTATTACGTGTGAAATCCGCCGTCCCGGGTCAGCCTGGCTGGCACCCAACCATTATAACGTGTGAAATCAGTATGAGAACCCGCTCTGTTTTTTTGGGGGGGGGGGGGGGTAGATTATTTTTGGACCTTGGTGTGGGGAGGGGGAGGGAATCATCGATAGGTTGCGGTCGCGATTTCCGTAACAATCAGCTTAAAAAAAGTATACAAAATCCGGAAAATCAACACACAACCATGATTATATAAAACAACCATGTTTGCTTTTTATTAATCTTTGGAGTCAACACTATGGGATATTTTGTTTTAAAATACACATTTCAAAATTGTAAGAATAGATTAATTAGAAAAAAAAAAGCTAAGATATCCGGGAGAAACTTTCAATTATTAGATCTGTATTTATTTGACCCTGTTTAAACAGGACGGAAAGTCAATCGACTGAGAAGGGTTAAAAATACAGATTCAAACCTATTTTACCTTGCCTTTTAGTCTTAAATGTTAGACTGATTGAGGGGGAATTGAACCCACGACCATTGAAACCAAAGGCCGAGATCCTACTGCTGAGCCATATTGGCAATGGTTTCAAAAGTCGTGTGTTCAATTCCCCGCTCAGTCAGTCTGACATTTAAGCCCACAAGGCAACGTAAATAGGTTGGAGGTGGGGGTGGGGAATAACTTGTCGTGCGGACTACTTATTCAGCTTGACTACAGAAATCAGAAGGGATAAGAAAAGCTTACTTTTTTTTTGGGGGGGGGGGGCGTCCAGATCACTTTTGGACCTTGATTCGGTGGAAAGAGAATCATGAACATTTTTGCCAGGCACGAGTTCAATTGTTACAGTCAGCCTAAATTAAATAAAACAAATCCAGAAAGTCAAACGCACAACCATGCATGTATGATGAAAAAAAAAGCTAAGCTATCCGGACAAAAACCTTTCAAATTTTAGGTCTTTATTTATTTAAGCCTGGTTTGGAGGGGGAGGATTGATCAAGTCGTAGAATGGTACTCCATCGACGAGTTTATGGTAATGACTTGGGTTACGTAACCTTTTTGCGCGCAATCGGAGATTTGTTTCCGTAAGGCACCCAAATTTTTTTGGCGAGAATGGTAATGTTACGGAATAATCTATCAAAATTATTGAACTTTTTTTTTTTTTTTACGGGAAACATAGTTTTTTTTCTATTAGGTGGGACATGTTGCCTTGTGCTCGTTTTAAAAAGTATGATTTTTCAATAGACAATTTTTGTCCAAATACATGCTATCTTTTTTTTTACTAAACCGAATATTTCACTTCATTATATGAAACTGACGGTATGTGTTTGGCGTATATTTAATTTTAATTTTATTTTTTTCTGAATTCTTGAAATTGCGTTCGTTTTGCATTCAGGGTCGGATACTGAGCAATGAATGCTTCGTCTATAAAAGGCTGGGGTTATGGAAGGTCACTACATACACATGGAGGTGCAATCGTTTATTTTCAGCTGAAATCCTTATGTAGTTCCAAATAACTAGTTAGGGTAAAGACCTCCAACGCGTAGTCAAATTTCAAGTCAAGGCTGAGACGCACTGTGTCAGTTCATGGCCATCTCTCAGCGATTAAAAAAAAAAATCCGTGAATTCGTTCACAGTTTTTTTGGGGCTACGTTTCTTTGCCGTGTTCAGTAAAGTCACAACCTTCTCCTTAGGACCAAAAGTACACTAGGGCCGTCTCGTCACTTCCATTGTTGACATAATGGAGCGGGCTCCACGTTCTTTGCTGTTTGGCTGTTTGGCCAAAAAGGTCGGCCTTTGAAAGTAGTGATAGCATTCAACCAGCAAAAGGCCGCCAACGTAGCTAGCTACTTAGGGACCGTTCATTATTTATGAACGGGGGTGGGCCGGCGAAAATGAGGGAGGGGAGTGGGCATAAAAATTTGTATAGGAAGAGGGAGGGGGCTAAATTTTTTTGAAGGTGCTATCAGGAGTGGAGGGGGGGGGTGGCAAGAAAAAACTGAGAGAGTAAATGCACGGCAAGTTATAGAATGTTAAAAAGTTTATTTAGCTCCGCACATTCCACAAGGTATTAAAGTAGGACTAGTACGTTTCGTCCACTCATTTCATGAAAATGAAAATTGTAATACAGATTTTGTTGGGGGGGGGGGGCAAAAAAATCACTTACACCAAAGGGGAGGGTCATGAATTTTTTTTGTACTGATGACGACAATCCGCCAGTCCACCCGCGTTGATAAATAATGATCGGCCCTTAGCTGGAGAGTATCATGAATACGTTTGTTTATTTATTTATTTATTTATACAATAATTGCAACGCCCTAACAGAGCACAAAATGCAATATCAAAATAAAACAATAAAATCCAACAATAAACAACAGGAAAAAAACAACAGACTCAGAGACTGTGCCGACAAGTAAGTGGTTGACAAGAGGCTTTAAGTTTACCAACAAATGCCACGTCACTATTTAAAAAAACAAACTCACTTTCAAGGCAATTCCAGTCAATGATGGTACGAGGAAAAAACGAACCAGCAAAGGTGTTCTTGTTGCACTGGAATCGTTTAACTTTCCTTGCATGGTCTATCCGACTCTTAAAAGTCTGGGGAAGAACAAAAACGAGCAGGTTCGAGCAAAGTGGCACCATTTAAAATGCGGAAAAAAACATGAAGTCTGTGTAACTTTCTTCTGACCTGCATGGATTGCCACTGCAGAACGTTGCACATGCTAGTAACACAGCTATCTCTCTTACAGTCGCCACACACCATCCAAGCTGCTCTCCGCATCACCCGTTCAACACAGTCTGACAAGGACAACGTGTACGGATCCCAGACAGCACAACAATATTCCAATTTGGGTCTCGTCACTGTGTTGAAGACAACCTCGCGGACCTTGGCACTAGCGTCTTTCAACAATCTATGGAAGAAACGAACTTCACCATTTGCCCTGGCACAGGTGCTTTCGACATGATCAGACCAAGATAACTTGTTATTAAGTTTGATACCGAGGCAAGTGATGGTGTCAACAACTTGTAATGCAAGATCTTTTAAATAATAAATTGGATGTCTGAAGTTTCTCTTGTGCGAAATGTGAATTGCCTTTGTCTTCGTTGCGTTAAGGTTCATTTTCCAGGTATTACACCAATCATTTATCCTATCCAGGTCCGCCTGAAGGGCAAGGTTGTCAAGCTCGCTCTTAATAACTCGATAGATGTGGGTATCGTCAGCGAACAACTTATGTGCAGAGTCAACAACATCCATCAAGTCATAAATATAGAGTAGAAAAAGAATTGGACCGCTCACAGAACCCTGCGGCACTCCCGATGTAACGGTCTCCATATGAGACCTAGAACCTTCAATAACGACATACTGACCTCGGTTCCCCCAAAAATGAGTAAACCACCTGGTAACAGACGTAGCAATACCATACGCTTCCATCTTCTTGAGGAGGTGATCTTGGGGAACAGCATCAAAAGCTTTAGCCATGTCCAAGGAAATCAAATCAACAGTATATCCCTGGTCCAAACCTGCCGCAATGTCATGCATCATGGAAACAAGCATAAGCTCACAAGAAGAGCCTTTCCTAAACCCAAATTGTTCTTGCGTTATAAGGTTCTCCCTGTCCAACAAATTAACCATCTGGCATACAATGATGTGTTCAAGCATCTTGCAACAGATTGAGGTAAGTGCCACAGGCCTGTAATTTTTCACATCATTTTTCTTCCCACCCTTAAACAGAGGCACCACGGCAGAGAGCAACCAATCATCCGGTACCAACCCCAACTCAAGTGATTTAGTAAAAATATACACCAAAAAATCAGTGCTGATATCAACAGTCTTCTTCAGGATCACAGCACCAATACCATCAGGTCCGGGGGCCTTGCCGTCCTTAAGCGTACGAACCAGATTACCCACCCCGGCATGACTAATCTTGATGTCCTTCATCTTGTTTAAAGTTCTGGGTTTAAGTTTCTGTTCAACCTCAAGAGGAGAAGGCATAGTAAACACTGACTTAAAATAGGTGTTCAAAAGTTCACATTTTCCCAAACTATCATCGACCAGGCCACCCAGCGGAGAGACCAGGGAAGGAATACTGGACACCTTCGCGTCAATGGATTTGACGTACGACCAGAAGAAGTTTGGGTTTTGGGAGATTTCAAGTCCAAGTGACTCCATAAATTTAGACTTTTTGTCGCGAATCTGGCGCTTGATTTCACTCCGTACAGACTTAATTTGACCAATCACAACGGGAGAACTTGAAGCAGAAATTTTCCTACGAAGCCTCCTGCCTTTGTTAATAAGGCCCTTTAAATCTCTGTCGACCCATGGCTTGTCTTTCTTCGACGAGATGTAGTAAGTAGGTGTAAACATTTCAACAGCATTGAGCAGATTTGATTTTAAAAAGTTCCAGTTTTCTGTTATTGTAAGAGAGTCAGCAACACTAATGAATTCCGCGTAACAGTCAACAAGTTTTTCGTTGACTTTATCCCAGTCAGTTTTGCTGTACATAAACCGCTTAACCTTCCCAACAACATCAGGCCTAGTGCAACACTGCAAAGAAAGCTTCACAATTTGGTGATCAGAAACACCATCCACGACTTCAATATCAACGACATCCACCATTATGGTAAAAACAATGTCTAAACAGTTTTCACCGCGCGTAGGCTTATTGACAACCTGTTCCAGTCCAAATTCACCCATTAACAAGTGAATACAAGTAGGCTCGATGTCAATGATGGTGTCGCGCCATTTCTGGTCGTGCCACTTTAAGTCCGGAAGGTTTAGATCACCGGCAATGATGATGCGTTTAGCATTACTGGGAATAACACTCCTGGCCTGTTCACAGATTTTGTTTACCGTGGATGTGTCCCCAGAAACGAGGACGTTATTGACGCCTCTAAATTCTCTCTATGAATGGTGGACACTCATCCTTTAACTTTTAGTTTTTCTGTACCCCTGTACCTTTTCCTTACATTTTCCACAAATTGAATTACGGTCGCGTTGGGATTTACCCTCAACGTGACAAAATGTTAAGGCTGGGTCGATCAGCTTTTTTCTACCCAAGCCGATCATTAAACAAAACTGGCCGATACCAAATCCACAGTAAAATTTATAAATGTTCCTTGTAAAGTCTAAACAATGACAGACATTAGAAAGCTGGTGCAAAAACCTTTCAAATGGTGTATTCAAACGTAAAAATCGGTAGATGAGAAGTGAAAATATCTCCAATTTGGTTATTACTGATCTATCTATATAAAATAATATGATTAAAAAAAAGATGGATTTTATTTACCGATCCCGATTTCTACCAGTATTGCAAAAGTCGGTAAGAAATTGTATGAGGCATTCTGAATCGGTAATCGGGATCGGCCCAACCTTACAAACTATGCTTTTCTTTGCCCACAGTTACGCATGATGTCTGCTAGTGAGGCCGGAAAATTTTTGTTTAGGGGTCCTGGCCCGTGGCCGCACACCCCGAAACAAGACTACGGACCGTGGTCAATTCCACTGCGATACTGAAATATGCAACATTGCGTTCGCAACGAATAGAAACTTGTTATCATACGTTATTTTATTTGTCAACAGCAGCGTAGTTTCCGTGGATTGGCCGGTGTTGGCCCTGTTCTGCGTAGCGCGTCGTCTGCTTGTTTGTCCGAATGGTTCGTCTGGCCGCCGCAAACGGCGCCACTGAATAGCGCACGTTTATTGCGACAGCGATACCCGTATTGGCTGTACAAACAATTTTAATTTCTTCAGTGATCCCGGCTGATCTTCAAGCAACCAGCCCAGGCATGTACGCAGCAGCACTTTCCGGTGAAAAGTTGTCGCAACTTCCTGACAACTGCAATACCCAAATAGTACCGTAAGGCTGGTCAGGAGCGTCTCCCCCCCCCCTTTCCCCAAACGAAGTATCCCCTCCCCCCCCCCCAAAAAAAATTATTCATTCCTAAAAAACATTTGTTCATTCATCACCAAGTATATTAAAGCCACACGAATGTATGAAAATTCCCACACGTAAATATTTAAGACCAAAAAAGGATAACAGCACCCCCTTCCCCTCCAATATTAACGTTTTACCATATGCTCCCTCTGCCACCTATTAAATTTAAATCATCCTTAATACTCTCCATACCCTGTTATCATTGTAGTATCTATACAACAATCTCGGAGACCGGCTAAAAGGAAGACTAAAAGGAAAACCACTTCTCCCCTCCTCGCACCCGCATTGAAAATGCACTCTCCCACTCTACCTGCATGGAAACAGGAGGCAGGCATGAGTGGTCGATCAACTCAATAGAGGTTCAATCTGACAAGTCGTCGGGCCGAACAATCACTTCTCCCCTCCTCGTGCCCGCATTGCAAATGCGCTCTCCCATTCTACCTGCAGCCAAACAGAAGCCAGGCATGAGTGGTCGATCAATATGACAAGTCGTCAGGAAGAGTGCCGGAAAAATGTCCCGGGAAAAATGGGAACTGTGCACGGGCTTCCTCTAGTAATTTAATAAATACACATTCTTACAGTCCTTGGCTACCCTGCGCACACGTGATTCGTCGATGGCCGAATTTACAAGGGAGCAAAAGGGGCAACTGCAATATTTTTGAAATATTTACGAAATATTTATTTTTGTATAAAGTTCCCCTTTGTACAAAAATATTGAAATTAAAAGGTTGTTTTATTAGAAGAAGAGCAATCCTAAAATAATCATGAATTTTCATAAACGTGCTATAATGCTACGTAAATTCCTTGAGAATACGCGAAAGCAGTGGCGTAACTAGGGTTTTGTACTGAGGTGCCAACAACAGGCATTTAGCCGAATGGTGTGGAGGGAGAACCGAATAAGAGCCACGGAAGCGGATGCCTTTTTGCTATTTTCCGGCATTTTCTGGCCTTGTAAAGTGCCGTTGGAAACATTTTTATAAAACCAGTTTTGCTGACTGCATTATACGCATAAAAATTTTTTTAATGTAAATCCGTCAGTTTTTCATACTAGATACTTATTTTTTATTTTTAAACACTGATACTTTATTAGAAATGTTGGGAATTTTAAGCAAAATATGGAGTTAGCAATTCTTACTGTTTATCTTTACTGATTTTCGTATTCCTCCGTTTGTTACATGGTTATTTTAGTGATTTAAATGAGAAACAGTCGAAGTATAAATTAGTTAAGATGAAAGTTGCGTCTTTGACCTCAAAATTCAGCCATCTGACGGTAAATAATTTTTCAGCTATGGAAAAAGTGACTTGGCCAATTTGCCGAATAAGCTTTCAAAAGCTCACAAAGGGGGCGAAACGCCCTCCCCCCCCCCCCCCCAACTAGTTCCGCCACTGGAGGGATGTGATGGATGAATTGTGAGCAATAACTGCAATTAGTTTGCTTCGAAAAAATCACTCCATCGTTTTTGTGATGCTCTTGGAATCAAAGAAATTACATGAAGCATGGATCGACGCCAATAGAAACACGATATAGCATACATAAAATTATGGATCTCAAAACCAGTAGGAAATCAAAATCCACTTTGTTTTGGCTTTACTGAAATTTGCATAGTAAAATCACTGTCCAGACCATTGATC